>PVIR01002520.1:0-101303 GCA_004026965.1 Petromus typicus | reverse complement strand
GCAGCCCCGCAGCTCCTCCCCTCCCCTCAGCGTGTGCCGTGAGGACCCCAGACAGCGCTCGGGCGGGCGCAGGAGGTCAGCATGCATAACAGCTTGCTGTGAGGGTTTAAGTCAGCAATCAGTCTGCTGGTAGACAGACGGCTTACTAGGTTCATCGACCTAAGAATTCATACAAAGAAATAGGTCCAGCTGAAGCAAAAGCAGGAGACATAGGTAGGTAGAAAGGAGACTAGAGAATCATGATTTTAAAATTGTGCATTTAATGAAAATTATAGTTTGGGACACAAGTGCAATCAAAAATTCCTAAGGACCTTAAAGACACAGCATGCCAGCGCCTCTCTTGTCCTTGCAAAGTGCCTTGTCCCCTGTGAGCAGACCTCCTGTCCCCGAGCCCTGGGCCTGTCCCTGTGGACAGGCTGTGTCCTCAGCTGTGGCAGGAGTCTCCCAGCCCTGGGGAAGGGCCACGACCTTGCTCAGGCAACTGGATCCTCCATGAGGCCCCAGCACTGTCGATCTCCACCCTGAGAATACGCCAGCCGGAAGCCAGAGCGTCCTTCCTTGAGGCCGCACTGTTCTGAGTGCGGGTTTTAAACTCTGCCCAGTGAACCTCTTCAGGTCTCCCACTGAGCACCCTGGAGCCCCTCCCCTGTGGTGGAGTCCGTGCGCCTGCGCCTGGCTGAGAGCCAGGCTCCTCCTTGTCTTCCTGGGACCCGCAGGTCCGTACCATGGACCTCACCAGACAGAATCATGCCGAGTGCATGTGAGAGTGTGTGTGTGTGTGCATGCTGTATGGTGTGTATGTGGTATATGTGTGGTGTGTGGTGTGTATGTGTAGTGTGTGGTGTATGTGTGTGCATGCTATTGTGTTGTGTGTTGTGTGTGTGGTCTGTGTGTATGTGTAGTGTGTGGTGTATGTGTGTGCATGCTATTGTGTTGTATGTTGTGTGTGTGGTCTGTGTGTATGTGTAGTGTGTGGCGTACATGTGTGCATGCTATTGTGTTGTATGTTGTGTGTGGTGTACGTGTGTGCAAGCTATTATGTTGTATGTTGTGTGTGGTGTACGTGTGTGCAAGCTATTGTGTTGTATGTTGTGTGTGTGGTGTGTATCTGTAGTGGGTGGTGTACGTGTATGCATGCTATTGTGTTGTATGCTGTGTGTGGTGTGTGTGTGTGGTGTGTGTATGTGTATGTGTGGTGTGTATGTGTAGCGTGTGGTATATGTGTGTGTGGTGTATGTCACGGGTATGTGGTGCTGGGGATGTGACCCAAGGCCTCACACATGCGAAGTCTACAGCGACCCTGCTAACATTCTTAACATTACCCTAAAGAGCAGAGACACAGAGGTTCTCGAACGTGCTCAAGAGGACCAGCACAGACCGGTGGGAGCTACGCCAGCCAGCTGAAGCCACGCACAGCACACGTGGGAAGGAAGCGCCTCCTCACGGAGCGCCGAGCTCCGCCCCAGAAGGCGGGCTGGTGCCGGCTCCTAGGAGCTGCGGGCAGGGGTCTGACTGCTCCCGGCCTTAGTGGACCTTCGTACACCAAGGATGCGGATTTCACTGAAGCGCCCGGCAGGAGAACTAGAGCACCGCCTCTCTATCCACTACGTCTGTCAGGTGGGCGGGAGCCAGCGATTTTAGAGGTGCCCAGTGCAGCCCCTGGAAGCCCCACACTGGGCTCCTCGCCCCCCAGTGCCTCCCTTCACTTTCTGCAGGTGCCAGGGCTCCCAGACACCTCTACTTCCCCAAGGTCACCCTGTCAATTATTGACATAGCAACTCCCGTCAGTGGGGCGGTGGGAGGATCAGTGCGGTCCCCCCCCCGCCCCCGTCACTGCTCCCTGTGGGCAACAAAGGACAGGATGGTCCCTCGCACTCTGGGCGGATCCCCCTTGCTCAGAGTCTGGCTTCCCCAGGCTGAAATGGCTTCGGGGCTGGGCCTCCAGCAGGAGCTGTGAACAGACTCTCCTGGACGGTCACTGGTGGGCCCCTCTGGCCCCTGGGGCTGCAGGCGTGTGGCCTGGGTGTGATTGTCAGGAGGACGCCGCCTGCTAAGGAAGGGCCGCTCCTCTCTCCGCAGCTCCCTCCTCCCAGCCAGAGACGGGTAATTGCCAGCTCCATGCTCCAGCCCAGCCCTAATCGGCCTGATCTTGCTGCAGCTGGGCCCACGGCTCTGGGCCAGGCCCAAGCGTTCTCCCAAGGTAATGATTAAGCTGGGCACCTGACCGGCCAGGCTCACGCCTCCTGCGCTGTGGTGGCCAGGACAGGCTGGAATCCAGGCCCACTCCGGGACCTGCCGGCAGCCGCAGCTCCTGTCTGCCTGCCATACAGTCGTCCCAAGCATCCCTGGGCCCCAGCGCGGCCCACACAGCTCGCTGCACCCCCACCATGAAGCCCCGAGTGTTCTGGACCGCGCTGGAGTACACCTGCCGGACGCTGGGCATCACCACTGCAGCAGGTAGGACCCCAAGCAGCCAAGATGAGCTGCCTACGCTGTCTTCCAGTTTCCCCCATCCCCTGGGAAGCTCCGCTCTGGCAGAGGTCCACCCTCTGCTCAGCCTTGGCAACCTTGGCATCCTCATCTGCAGAGGGGCCCGCTCTGGGTACTTCCTCCCAGAGGGTGGGGAGGGGTGGGGCCTGGGGTGAAGGAGCAAAGGGCAAATGTGAGCATCACACTGTGTAGCTGTGAAAGGGCTGAGGGAACTGCGCCTGCTGTGAGGAAGAGGCCCACAGGGAGCTAGACCCCCGTCCTGGAGCCGCTCTGCCCTGAGACACGGGCTGGGCACGTCCCGGAGCTAACTGGGGCACCCCCAGGCCCGGTGTGTGGGATTAACTGCCAGAGCATCTGTGGGCTTCTGGCACGTAGGGTCTGGCTTGGTCCCTTCTGCTCCTCACCTGGCTGCAGACTGTTGGCAGTCTGGCCCCCCAAGGCAACAAGGCAAAGCCCCTCTGCAGGTCTCCATGGACAGGATGTGTGCTCAGAGCAAAGCTCCCAGTCTGTCCCCCGGGACCAGGTGGAGACACATGGCCGCGAAAGCCTCCTCTGGGCAGAAGCTCGGTGGGAAGTCCCCATTCAGTTGCTGGCAGAGCCAGTCCAAGCTGCGGCCAGGCCTCTGCGGGATGTGTGACCCTGGAGGAGCCACCGCCCCTCCCCGGATGCACTTTCTGACCAGGAGGCTGGGCTGTAGCCAGGTGTTTCTGCACATCACGGGTGCAGAGTTGTGTACAGCTAAGGACCATGGGTGAGGCCCAGGCCAGACTCAGAGCTGGGGTCTGGGGCCAGGAGTCAGAGCCTGGAACTGTAGAGAGGGTCTTACACCACTCCAGGCATGAGATGGAGCCACTGAGTTCCAGCAGGAACTTACTCAAGGTCGCGCTGCAGGTCAGAGGGGCAGCCTGGGTGCAGGGTGCTAACTGGGCCTGTCTGTGTCGACAACAGGGTTGGAGTCCTGCTCTACCACTGTCACCAGCGTCCCCCAATGGCCCAGGGTTCCAAGTGGGCACATAGTGCCCTTGCCTACTGCCAGGAACCCTGGCCACACCCCACTGAGCCAGGCCAGCCCCTGCTAGGGGGCTGTGTGAGATGCAGGCCTCTGTCCTCACGGGTTGGAAAAGATGGGCCATCAAACCAGTTTATCTCCAATAGTGTGAGGGTCTGCAGCCTCTGCTCACCCACACTGTTGGCCCTAACCACAGCTTTGTCGATACACCAGCTGCTGATAATGCAGAGGGGGACCTCTCAGTCAGTTTCAAAACCAGATCAGGCTAAAAATAGGCACTATCACCACCTTCTAATGGCCAGGCTTTCAGAGACCTCATGGGCTCTAGAGTGCTGGGAGTGAGGGGAAGAGGGGGGACCGGTGCCCTCACCAGTCTCGAGTTCCCTCCTGCATGCTGGACATCTGGCCTGCGTCCAGTGTATAAGATTTGCAAATTCCTTCCTCCCTTAAGCCTCTTTTTTTGCTGAAATCCTCTGTTGGAAAGTCCAGGCCTCATTGTCCGGTCCCTGCTGCTGAGGAGGAGAGGAGACTTCAAACAGAGCCAGCGGTTGCAGGAAGCCAGGGTGTGAGGCAACCCGAGGTGGCCTGGACCCCCACAGTGGACAGTGTGTGAGAGACACGGCCCCCGAGCGCCAGCCTCCCCCGGGCCCCACACACAGTACCCTGGCTGCTGCCAGATGCCGGGTGCCACACGCTGGGGCTCCCTTGTCCCCAGCTCTCAGGTGACACTTTTTAGGGTGTACTGTGACCCATGGCCATTGCTGCTCAGGCTCAGGTCCAGCCCACACCTTGTGTGCTTCTGGAACACAGACAGGGCAGTGCCAGTGCCAAACCAGGGTGAGCAGGTATGGGGCGGACTGTGCCCAGCCCGGCTTGTAAAGCTGGGAAGTTCTGTGGCTTGGAGCAGCCACTAGGCTTGCAGGTCATCACAGACCCTCCCTGCCTGCCTGCACTGGGTTCACAGAATCCCTCCTGGCATGGGCAAGCAGTGGGTGCATGCCTCGTGTGTGTGTGTGTGCAAGCCCGTGCCTATAATGTGACCTCTGAGTGCTCCTGTGGTGAGGTGTGGCCCAGCACCCCCAAGCAGTTGCCCTGAACTGTGGCACAAGGAACACCTGCTCACGGTGAGTGCTACTGCCTGTCATTCCCATGGAGCCCGTGCACAGCCCACACAGGGCACAGACAACACAGCGCTCAGCTGGGCAGATCTTCCTGGGACTGGTCTGGCTGCAGACTACCAGTCTGGGACTGTGTTTAACTGGTGGGCATGGCGGCTCAGGCCCTCCTCCTCTGTCACACGGGTGAGGCCTGTCCAGCAGGATGGGGCTCCGTGCTCAGACTCCTGCACACCACACCAGGGGCCTTTCCCCCGTGTGGTAACGGACCTTTCACTGAACTATGTCCCAGCTCTCTTTAAAATTCTTACAGCTTCAGCCAGGGTCTGACTAAGCCCCTGAATTGCCCAAGCCAAGCTTGAGCGTCCACTGCCCCTGCTTGGCCTCTCGAGTGCTGGGGTGGCAGGCCTGTGCCAACATGCCCAGCTTCGGGCTTGCTTCCGTCCTTCCTGCCTGCTCTGGCGGCTGGCAGGGGCAGCCTGGTACTGCGTCTTTCCTGGGCCAGACTCTGCTGCGGCTCTAACTGCAGGCTCTGCCTCTGCCTAACGGCAGCGTCCTAACACCCTCACTCCCTCTACCAGGGAACTGGGGCTAGGAAGGTGGCACATGGGCTCGAGGTCTTGCTACAGGAAGCAGGGAGGCAAGAGCCTCGCATATCTCCAGAGGAGCTGTCCGAGGCCCGACTGTGTACAGCCACAGAGTCCTCGTCTTGGCCCAGCTCGGGGATGCCTGCCATGCGGAGCACAAGCCCATCCCCATGTGGGGAGACAGAGGCTGGGACGTTGATGGCTTGGCAGAGGTCCCACATCTGGACACAGGTCAGGTGTCGGGAGTCCGGCTGACCCACTCCGTGGCACAGGGGGCGTCAGGGAACCCAGGTGGACAGAGAGGGCACTGATAGCAGCCCCACCAGTGGGTCCAGGGCTCAGGCTCAGCCAGGACCACTTGGGGTTGTTTTGTTCCAGGGCGTGACCTCTGACCCCACTCTCTGTGGGACCGAGGGAGCTGCATTCCCCACAGCCCCACGTGCAGTGCTTATTAATATAGATGAGGGTGAGGGCAGTGCCCCCGCACAGCCTCGCTTGCGGGAGGGCACAGTGAATGCTTGGCCTGACCTTGGCCCTATTCAGAGCCTTCCAGCCTGCAGTGACCTCTGAAGCGACTGTCTTGGCCCTGCGCACTAATCCCTCCCAGGCCCAGGCTCCACAACCTCCTCCTGAATGCCCCCAACCTGCCCCCACCCCCGGGAGACCTCGCCTCCTCCGTGGCGTTTCCAGTGGTCCGGGGACGGCGGGGCTCGTCTTTCCCGATCTGACGGGCTGAGTGCAGCAGGCGGCGCTGTGGGTCGCTCATGGGCTCCGTGGGCCAGCGCTCCTTTCCTTCGTCTGGAGCTCAGAGCACAAATCTAGAGCTCTGTGGTGCCTCGCTGAGCAGGCGCACACTCACTGGCCTCTGTCATCGATGTTCCGTGGGGCCTTGGCCTGGGGGCTGCGTCTAGGGACAAGGGAGGCGGCCTGGGGAGCACACACCCCAGCCGCCATGCTGTGTGTGCCAGTGGGTGTGACCCAGCACTCACTGTGTGAACCTGCCCATGTACTCGAATGCTGAAGGCTCGGATTTCCTGTCCACGGTGGGGACAGTGATAGGGCTCGGCCACACAGTGGGCCAGCTGCCAACAGCCACAGTCCCGCACTATGCACATCAGTCCCCGAGGTACACTCGGAACGGGTACAGGGGCTGCACAGGAGCAACGAGACCGAGGGGAGGGAGTTGTGCCTCACTGGCCAGGAGGCTAGGGAGGGTGGGGGCCGGGCTGGAGGGGGCCCCCAAAACTCAGATATTGGAATTCCCATCAGAGAAGCCTGTGAGGGGCCCCAGAGTCACAGTGGGAGCCCAGCTGCCTGTGAGCAAGTGGACTTCAAGGGCACACGAAGGGCCGATCCTGGACTTCTCAGCCTCCATAATGGTGAGGTCTAAATGTCTGCTGGCTGTGAACCATTCATTCAGTCTGTGGTGTTTTTGTTATAGTAGTCAAAAGGACCAAGCCACCATATCGACAAGCTAAACAAGAAGGATGTTGCCACCTTAGCTTTTGCCAAGATCCAGTATTCTTTAATGATAAGAACACCAGCAACCTAGCAACAGAAAGAAGCTTCCTCAGCTCTAGTAGGGACTTTATGTCTTCCCCACTTTTCTCACTGCTGGCACAAAATACCAATACCCACCACGTAAAGGAGGAGGGGTTTATTCTGACTCATGCTTTAGTCCAGGTTCCTCAGGCCCCAGGAAGAAACAGCATGGCGGAGGGGCCTGGTGGAGGAGAAGCTGCTCACTCCACGGTGGGCAGGAGGCGGAGCGTAGAGAGGAGCAGGGCAGGGACAGCGCCTTCCGGGACCCCGCGGTGACCCGCCTCTTGGGACCAGGCCTGGCCTCCTAACGGCAAGTCAGCTAGGGCACCTGTGATCCAGTCCCTTCTCGGAAGCCCCACCTGTGCACACTTGCAGCGTGGGGGCCATTCTAGATCCCAACCAGCTGATTCAAAGGACCATACACCTTCCTCCCAAGACTGGTGAAAAAACAGCCTCTCCACTGCCACCATGCCCCCAGCACTGCACCGGCCTTTCAGCCAGTGCATCCATGCAATCAAAGAAACAATGCACGCAGACTGCCAAAGAGAAGAAAAATTCTATTCATAGAGTACATGAGCATCTGTAGAAAATCTGCTGGAATCTATCCCCAAAGTCACAAGAGGTGATAAAAGATTTAGCCAGGTTGCTAGAGACAAGATCAATATGCAGACATTCCTTGTTTAACAACCAAATTCTGTCCTTGTAACTGTGTCTTTAAATGAAGTGTCACTAATGAGGAGTACTGTACAGTATGTACATTACAATATCCAGAACAAAGAAATCGTCAAAGGAAATTCCACCTCGGTGTCTGTGCTTTTATTTCATGACTCTTACCTGCAGTACTATGACATATAATAGGACATAAACCAGTTATATACCGCATATAACAGTTCAATCAGCAGAGGCTAGTACTGTATAATAAACAAGGTATACTGTAAAAAAAAAAAAGACATTGAGGCTTTGAATGAGGTATAAGAACTGTGCAAAAACAAGACAGGTTGGGGGCCAGAGATTTAGGTCAGTGGTTCTGGTGCCTGCCTTGCAAGAATAAGGGCCCTAGTTCAATCCCCAGTACCACATACCGATGCCGGGCGTGGTGGCTCACATCTGTAAGCCCAGCACTAGGGAAGCAGAGGCAGGAGGACTGCTGTGAGTTCAATGCTTGCCTGGGCTACATAGTGAGCTCAGGACCAGCCTGAACTACAAAGCAAGACCCTGTCTCAAAAACAAAACAAAACAAAAACAAATAAGCCCAAACAAGACAAGCTGTAAGTCTAAGCAGCAGGCAGAGCCCTTCATTTGAGTTCAAATAGTCAAGCAGGAAGGTCCTTAAGCAAGGAATGTCTGTGCAACACTCAATCGCTTCTCCACACACCAGCAAAGATCAGAAAATGAAAATCTTTAAATACAATTTATGCTTAAGTACAGTACAAAATTTTTTTTTATTTTTTAAAAGCTGTATACTAGAAAACAAGGCATTGCTGAGAAATTATAAAGCAAAGAAAACCTAAATCCTAAATAAATGCAGAGAATACATGTTTTTCATGGACGAGAAGACTTAATATTGTTAAAAGGCTTTAATGTCGTACCAATCAAAATCTCAAGAGACTTGAGACTGGGAACATTGACCGTGGTTTCTAGAATTCACGTGGAAATGTAAAAGGCCTAGTGTAGCCAAAACAACTATAAAAATAAGAGCAGTCAGCGTATTAATATTGACCTGATTTTAAGTCTTATTTTAAAGCTAAGAAGCCAATACAGTGCAGTATTGATGTAAAGAAAGACAAAGAGTTGAGTGAGGCGGAAGAGTCGACGTGCAGAAGCGTGGGGATGACAGGGTTTTGACAAAGGCCCGAAGGCGGTTTAGTGTGTAAGTGTTGACAACCAGCGATGGTGGGACACTGACTGTTCGTTTGCCGGTGAACTTGCCAGTGTATACAAACTGCGCCGTGTACCGGGAAGGATTCAGAAGGGATCATAGAGCCACACGTAGAACGGAAGTCCTAGATAGCGGGAGGCAACTTCAGTGATGGGCTGTGTGGGAATTTCTTTGCACAAAGTTTAATCTATAAAAGATTGGATACTGCCGACATTTAAGACTATTCAAAATATGTTAAGATGGTGAAAACTAAAGCCAACAAAGATGGCAGGTAAGTAGACGGGACGATGTCGCTGTTGTTAGCCGCTAGGGAAAGGCAGCCTGAGACTGCCATGCAGGGCCACCGTGTACCCGAGGGGTGGAATGGACACGCTGCCCTGAGTCGGGTGCTGCTCTGGGATGAGGGCACGAAACTCACACACGACTTACAGGAACGCACAGTGGGGCGGTCACTTTGGAGATGTCGGACAGCTTCTCAAACGTAAACGTACACCTGCCATCGGACCCATTTACCAAGAGCAAAGGAGGCACGTGACACTGTGGGGTACAGCGTGGGTGCCGTTGCAGCCTCACTCATAGTAGCAACTCAAATGCCCAAATGCAGGTGAGTCAGAAGCAGACAGAGGCCTCCCCCAGGGACCAGCACTTCGCAGGAGAGGCCTGGCCCTCAGACACGTGCTACGGTGTGCGTGAGCCGGGGGATGCCTGCGGGAGGAAGAGCACGGCTGAGATCGGTGCATACGGTTCACTCCATTGACTTAGACTGGCGGAAAATGCGTGGAGGCTGGGACGGCAGGTTACAGTGACACCGTCCCGAGTGATGACTTCATTGCTCATTCTCCTGACTGCAGTGGCGGGAGACAGGTGTGGACAGATGTCGGTGCTTGGCAGGCTGCACTCCGCGTAGGTGCTGTGTGTGCAGGTCAAGTGCACCTCCCCGAAGCCACCTCCATGTCCTCTGTGCGGGGGGACCACTGCGAGGCTTCCGCAGTTTGCAGGCCATAGACTTGTTGTCTCACATGGGGGCACAGGCCAGGCTGCGCTGCAGCAGTAGACACACTGTGCATCCCTGTAGGGGGCTCAGACAGCCTCTCCTTACACGCTGGCTCGTGAGAGCTGGGCCTGCTCCAGGCAGCTAACCCAGGTGTGTGCCCACGGCAGTGGCTCTGGAGCTGGACATCTGTGTCTGTGTCATGGCTGGCAGCAGCCCAAGGTCCAAAGCCAGTCACACTGCTGAGCCAGACCCAGGGGCAGGAAAGCTAGGCCCTGGGGCAAAGCTCAGGGGCTCCCCCACCCTTGGCCTCTTCTGAGTGTGGATCTCGACCGCCTGCCCAGGTTCAGATGGGCACTTCCTGTGCATCCCTGTGCTGTCCCCACTCCTGGCATGGAGCAGACCTCAGGTGCTGTTGGGTGGCAGCCCTAGCAGCCCCAGCTTCGGACTCCGACAATCAGGAAGGAGGGCCACGATGCCAGCTGCCGATGCCCTTCCACAGTTGGGCTTGAGGGGCACCAGACTCTACTGTCAGGATCAAATCGGGGCTTCTCCTCCAGGTGCGCATCCAGGGCTCACCAGCCCTACGAACATGGTCCTCACCCTTGTCCTTGGCCAGGGACTGGTGGATATCACCATGACTTGCTCGCAGCCTCGGGCTTCTCCCTGCCCGTGTCCCTGTGAGCCTGGGCAGCTGCTGCACACTGGTGACCTCTCACAAGTACCAGGGCTGCCTGTTCCCAGCCGGGAGACGAGAAGGTTCAACAAGAGGTGCCTGGGGCCTCTGTTGTTCAGGTGCACGGTGGCACCTCAGGGGTAGGTGGTGAGTGGCACAGCCAGGGGAGTGCCCAGACTCAGACACCTCTGGCTCCCCTGACTGCCCACTGGAACAGCTCTTACGTGCCCACGCTGACACAGGAGAGGGGCTGGGCTGCAGGACCCTGTCACCTGCCAGTCACCTGCCGCAGCCCACACAGCTCTGCCCTGGCCACCCAGAGGAGGTGCAAGCTCAGCCCTGCAGCAGGGACTTTCCTGAGGCTGAGGCCATCCCTGGGTGGGGAGTCCTCCCTCTGCAGCACACTGAGCCCTTCACACGAAAACTAAGTGGCTGCACTGCGCACCAGTGCAGTGCTCACTAAATCCTCCCAGCCACTCAGGTACAGCAGGAAGCTGAGTCCTGGGAGACAGAGCAACTCAGCTGTTAACTGGAAATGTGAAATTGCAGCGCAGCATCTGGCCTGGGCCTTTGTCGCTACGCGGCTGGTTTGCTGACATGGTCTGCGCCTCAGTTTCCTCTGCTATACAATGGTGGTGACTGTTGCGATGCTCAGATGAACTGATGAGTGGCAGGCCCTGCCACCAGGCCGGCACTTGTGAATGTGGATGAGTGGCTGTGAGTACGCAGCACACACACTGGCACACGCGTACCACCGCACTCACACACCCGCTTTCACATGCACACACTCACACCCATCCTGGCGGGTCGCAGGCCTGGGCCCTGCTCTGGGACTGGGTTCTGCATCCTCTGTCCTTGGTACAGGAAGTATAGTGCAGGTTGTCGCTTCATGGGCCTGTTGTGACATGGGAAGGCTGGGGACGTGCGGGTGAGCCCTGCATGCGTGTGTGTGTGTATGTGTGTGTGTGTGTGTGTGTGTGTGTGTGTGTGTGAGAGAGAGAGCTCTTAGGCACTAGTCAGCAAGGCCAACACCCCAGTGAGGGGAAGATAGTCACTGTCACAACCTTGCTCACTACCAGCAGCAGGGCAGGGGCCTGGGTAGAGCACAGCCCCTGGCACACTCTGCCCTGTGGCATGAGAGGGACCCAAGACACCATTGAACACTCAGGCAGCACCGCTGCCCTGTCTCTGCCTTCATCAAGGGGTCAGCTCTCCTCTCCCACAGGTCCCCAGGAGTGACGCTGGGCACAGGTGATCCCACCTGCTGTGCAGAGGTGGCATCTGAGCAGATGAGGGTCCCTTTCTGCGCGGAGTGTGAGAAGGGAGTCACAGGTCCATGGGCAGCAGTAAGGGCCACTGGCTCTGGGACAAGGCAGGGTGGACACACGCACAGCAGTGAGAGACAGAAACACGACTGGATCGCACACTGGCCCTGCAGCTACTCACCCCAGCTGGACTTGTCAAGGCTGCGCTGGCCGAGGGCCCTGCGAGGAGCGGACATAGGAAGGGTCAGGGCTCTAGTGCACGCCAGTGCCAGAGGGCAGGGGGGCAGCCTGGGAGTGTGGTCAACACTGGGCCCAGAGCCCAAGTGGGCCCGGAGCCCGGTGGGGCCAGGCCGGCAGCCAGCACACGGGACAGCCGGGACAGGTCTGCCATGGCCACGGAACACAAGACAGAGGTGTCTGGGAAGGACCGTGTGTGCAGGGGCAGCGACATGCCCAGGACAGAGGCCCCGTGGGTACTGGCACCACTGAGATGCTCTGAGGAGATAAGGGGGCGGTCCCTGGGCTCTTCTGCCCCTTCCCAGCCCCAGTCCCTAGAGCCATAGAGCAAAAATGACTGACCTTAACCCAGGGAGATGGTGCCCTACCCCAAGGGGCCTGCACAGGGCAGTGCTGCAGTGTGGGCACCAGGCCTCTCTGCCTCTCCTCTCACCTCAGTGTTGATCGGCGTGGGCACCGAGACCTTCCTCCGGGGGAAGTTCAAAAGCCTGGCCTTCTATCTGCTGTGAGTATGTGCACCCAGACCTCCCTGCCGGTGCTGGCCCTCGCCCCACACCTGTCCACCTGCACTAACCTAGGAGTTCAGAGAGACTGTCTCTTAAATCAGCCAACTGCCCCCATCCACCCACCACCCACCCATCCGTCCACTCATCCGCCCAGTTGCTCACTCAGCCATTCACCACCCACCCACCCACCCACCTCTCTGTCCATCTGTCCACACACCCGCCTGTACGTCCCTGGATCATCTCTTATGCAGCAAACCTGAACAGCTCCCGTTTGCAAGGTGGGGAGTAGGGTCCCAGACTGTGGATTTGATCCCCCCCACAGCATGTCAAGTGCAGCTCAGTATCTTACTTGTGTCGCTTCAACTAACAGTCGTGGCCCCGGGCCTGGGGGAGGGACACGCTGGCCTGGCTGTGCAAAGGAGGATATTCAGAGGGAGCAGGCAGCGGCCCGCACCGGCCGGCCCGAACGGTAGGGGCTGGTTCTGCGGCCTTTGTCCTCTCCTCTCTGTCACAAGCTGCCCCTGAGTGGAAGGAGACCAAGGTGCTTCCGCCCCTAGATCCCCAAGGGCTCCAGGCTGAGAGCTGCGGCGGGCTGCCAGGCGGGCTGCCTCACCCACCCAGCATCTCTGCTGCCCCTGGGCCCCCGGGCTGCCCTCCTCCCCGTCCACGCTGTGCCTCCACACGCAAGTCTTTCTGGAGACCTCAGCGGCTCCCTCCTCCTCCCCCACGCCACATGTCACACCACGCGGTGCCGCCCTGGAACATCCACCAAGCACAGGTGCCTTGGCCCACTGTGGGCTGCCCAGGCCGACTCCCCACCCCAGCCCCCAGCATCGGGGCCTGGGCACAGGGCCAGCCTGAAACCCTTGCTTTGTCTTGCTCGACTCCTACCCTGGTTCTGATCCAGGCTCTGTGGGACCCTGAGATCAATAGGGATGCCGTCCACCCAGCCTGGCCTCTCCCTGACTGCCCCACACATTTGAGGGGACCCAGGGCCCCACTCCTAAGCCTCAGCCTGCATTCCCTCCACTCCAGTCCCACAGGCCGCACCCCACTAGCTCCAGACAGGAAATCTGGAGGGGCCACTCGGTCCGCAGCCTCAACCTCCTTCTGCCCCATCAGGCAGAATCGGGCTCTGCCACGGCCCTGGCGTCTGGGAGCCGGGTCCAAGGCTTGCTCCTGCTCCTGACCAACCATGCGGCCCGGGCTGGAGCCCTCTGTACCTCAGTACTCGCATCTGACAGCAACCTGGAGGTGGTTAGATGCTGACCAGGAAAGGGTTGGCAGGCCAGGGAGTTGGCGTTCATGAAGCCTTCACCATGCCCGGCACACAGCAATCATGCTGGAAACGTTAGTTATTATTGTTTTAAAACTGAAGGTTAAGCATTGAGCAGACACTGGAGGAGGCACAGGGAGGAGAGAAGGTAGAAATTAACAACCCAGTGAGGGAGGGGTAGGCAGCAGCGGTACAGATGTTACGCGGGGCTCATCTCATGCGAAGTGCAGCCGCAGGTACCTCAAACACCTACAGGGCTGATGTGCGCGAGCACTCAGCGTGAAGGGGGGAGCGAGTCACCGACGGTTCACAGAGCTGATCAGAACGAGGCAACACCCACGGCCCGGGGAGCCTGTCCCTGAGCCGCCTCCCTGCTGTGAGCATCTCACCGCGCTCAGTCACCCACTCACCCCGTGGCCCCGGGAGAGGGCTGGCTGGGCCATTCCCCACACTCACAGGTGGCAGTTTTGGTCACACGCTGCAGCACAGAGAAACCAGACCTCAGCAGACGGGCGGGGGAAGGAGAGGCCTTCTGAGAAGGGTGCCGAGGCCTGAGGCCCCCTGAGCTCCTTGTGCCCCCAGGAAATCTGGGTGTCAGGGAGCGACTGAGAAGGATGCCGAGGGCCTTAGGTTCTGTGGGCCAGGGAGGCCCACGGTCCCCAGCGGAACAGCACGTGAGGCCGAGGAGGCGGAGCTTGAATCTGTAATTTCACACTCGTGCAGGAGATCTGTCTCGAGGGCCCTGGAGCACCCGCACTCTGGAGAGGCCAGACTCCATGTGAGAGGGGTCGGCAGCCTGGCTGACCACGGGAGAACAGGGACAGCCTGGGGTGGGAGAGGCCCCTGGAGGTGCTTAGACCTCCCTGGAGGTCTGGGGGATGCAGCTGATATTTCCTGTGACCGGACACAGGAAAGAGGAGTTCAGGGTCTGCGGGTCTCCATGGTCCTGCCAGGTGACTGCAGCAGAGATGCCGCTGCTGGTGACACCATCTCCTGCCGGGCCCTGGCCCTGGCAGCAGCGGGATGTGGTCTGAATGATGGAAGGGGCCACCTCACCTGTCCCCGCCACAGGTTCATAGGCGCTGCCGTCGCCATGTGTGAAGGGGCGTACTTCGTGGCACAGCTGCTGGCCGTCTGCTTTAAGTAAGTGTCTCAGATGCGGTCCAACAGCCGCCCAGACCCCGGCCCTCCACCTGTGGGGCCACAAGAGGACGAGAGTGGGCTCAGCGCCTCCCTCGCCTGGCTCCCAGCCAAGGGACCCAGTGACAGGTCCATCCAGGGTCAGCCTTATCCCGATCCTGGGGGCCCAGCTCGCTGCCCAAGGGCCCATAGTCCAGCCATCCCTGGGTGAGGACCCACAGAAGGGCAGCTTGGGGAGCAGGACTGGGCATGAGTACCAAGATAGGTCAGGGCTGCGAGCCTCTGCCAGCAGGCCCCACTGCCGCCCCTCCAATGCCCAGGGGAGGATGCTGCCATCAGTGTGATGGAGCTGGTCCCAGGCCATCAGGTCCCATGTGGGCAGCAAGAAAGCCAGGCCTTGAGCCCCGTGGTTGGGCCACCACCCATGCCCGTGTCCTGAGCAGCAGCAGGGGCCCCTGTGCCCTGTGCACCCACCGGCAGAGGCCAGAGGAAGAACAGCGTGTGCTGTGAAAGGGCATTTGACAGTTATGCACACACACACAAACACTCACACACGCATGCACATGCATACATGTGCACACTGCCAGCAGAGCCGAGGCCTTGGTGATCCAGGCCCGCTGCGTTCCCCAAAGCCAGCCTGGCCTGGCTGCAGGCTGCCACGCCCTTCCGTGCTCCCAGTGCGGTGAGGAAGGACCCCTTCCAGGGCCACTCCTCCTGCAGCCGGGTGAGCAGGGCACAGCCTGCCCAGCCAGCCCGAGGCCAGGCAGTCCCATCGCACACCTCCCTTCCACTGCAGACTTCCCGTGGGGCCCTGTACCTCCCATTCACCTCCAGGTGCCTTTCTGGAGGGCCTGGGCACCACCCCCCACAGTGCAGGATCACAGGAAGGACCCCAGGCAACCATGACACCAGCCTGTGAGGTGTCTGGCTACACAGTGTGCCCAAGTGCCTGGCTCTCCAGGTCTTGCTAACTCTACCTTCCTCCCAGGTGCCAGCCGGGGTCCCTGGCCCACGCGGCCAGGGAAAAGGCTCGCTGGCTGGGCTGCTTCCAGAAGTTCCTGGCCTACATGCTGCTATCGGTGGCCTGCTTCCTCCACCCCGTGCTGGTGTGGCACGTGACCATCCCAGGTAGGAGGGCAGGAGGGGGCCTGCTCGGCCTGGGCCTGCTGACACCTCGCTGCTGGGGGCTGCAGGGAGCCGGGGAAGCTCAGGCTCCATGATGTCTCTCTCCGCCCCCGTGTCACCAGGCTCCATGCTCGTTGTCACGGGCCTTGCCTACTTCCTGCTGAGCAAGCGCAAGAAGACCAAGGCCAGGGCTGCGGGGCCAGCTGCCCCCGAGCAGTACACAGACCCCTCGGGCAGCACTGTGAGCACCACAGGCTCTGGGGACATGGAGCAGACCTACACCTTCCACGGGGCCCTCATGGCCACGTCTGGGTCCCTCCTCACCCGCATGAAGAGCCTCCTGTGGGGGGCCCGGGGGAACAGCAGCCGGCCACAGCCTGATATCATGACTGAGCTGCCGCTGCAACCTGCAGATGGCCTGGCCAAGAAAAAGCAAGTGCACTTCCAGGACGACGCGGTCAGGATCATCCCGTCCCTGGCAGAGGCGCTGGACGACGGGGACAGTGAGCCAGAGGAGACGACCTCTGACACGGCTCCCATCATCCCGGCCCCCTCAACCCCACGCCTGCCGTCCTTGCTCGAGGTTCCCGACCTGTACTGAGCGGCTCAGCAAGCAGAGTGCAAAGTCCACAGCCAGCACTTCCGGTCACCCACGGGAGCACAGGGTCTCCATCCTCCAGACACCTCAGGGTGGCCGGGCCTCGGCATCAGGGCCACCGGGGTATGATAGCCATGTAGGACTGGGGAGCACAGGGTCCTTCTCCACTGGGAGGGGAAACCCTTGTGTGCCCAGAGTGGGGGGGCTCCCAGTCCACACTGGCTGCACTCACTGTCTATTCCCGTGAAACAGAGGACCCTGGCCTGGCAGACATACCGGGCTACCCTGCTCCCGACCCGGAGCCTCTGCTGTGATTCCTGGTCTGGAGCCCAGGGCCACAGTGGCAGCCAGAGCAGATGTGGGGTCATAGGCAGCCGTGGGTCCCAACGGAGATCGCTGCAGTGTGGACAGAAGCTGCAGACTCCAGAACCGGAGTACTCGCCAGGAGCCACAATCTGAGCCACAGGCCACTGGGGGCCAGGGCGGCTCTGTATCAGCTGCCAGGAGAGCTGAGCCGAGGGTGCCAGTCACTCCTTGCCATTGCCAAGGGCTCCCAGCCCTGGGTCCCCAAGAGCCTGTGCAGACAAGCATCCAGGTGCGGCAGCCACAGCAGCCACGGGCAGCCACAGCAGCCACAACAGAAGTGGCCTTGCCACGTGGGCACCCAGCAGTGGATGGGTGCTGTGTAAAGGACTCTTTCAGTGGGAAAGAAGGAGGCAGAGAGGGAGGCGGGCAGGAGGGAGGTGGGCAGGCCACGTCTGCACTGTGGGCTGCGGAAGGGAAGTGAGAACCAGATATGCCTTAGCCAAGGACTTGCAGTACAGCATCCACTTCTGAGAAGCACTTGTCCTTGAGGGCCCTGCAGGGAGAGCAGCCTGCTCCTGGTGGAGCCCGAAGCGGTGGTGGGAAGGGCTCAGTGAGCCTTCGACCGTGGCCTCGCAGTCGGCAGGGCACCTGTCTCTGCTGTAGGCCTCTCAGCACCCCTATGCTGCTCTTGCAAAAGTGCGGAAACGAGGCCCCAGGGAGGCCGGGAAGCTGTCCCTCGGGCCCCTGAGTCTCCCACCCAAGGGCTGGTGACTGATGGGTGCATCTCCACCAGCCCACGGTCTTTCTGCACGCAGGTACAGTGGGGAGACTGGAGGGTGCGGGGTGGGCCAGGCAGGCGACTTGCCCGTCACACATGGATCCCACCTGAGTGTGATCGCCACAGATCCCTGGGACATGGGTGGCAGGCCTGAGTATTACAGCCGCCACTGTGGGTCAGAGCTGTGTCATAAACATCCCTGAAAACCCCACACCAGGCCCTGGTTTGGGTGTGTCAAGGCTGCATGGGCAGCTCCAGGTGACAACAAGGTTTTGTGGGCGGTCACCGTTCTACAAGGAGTCTGTTCTGGGTATGGCACTAGAGAGGAAAGCTGATCACAGCAAGGCTGGCAAAGGGAAGCACTCGGAGAGTCTACTGCGCTGCAAAAAGAAAAAGTTGTGGGCCGACCGGGTCGCTGGGTCGCTGGGCTAGCCAAGGAAGCCCCTCCTCCCTCAGCTCCACTGGGCCCGCCTGAGCTCTCACACCACAGCCCGGCCCGGCCACTGCGCAGCGGCTGTGGACGTGAGCTCAGTGCTGTGGAGGACTGGCGGCCCTGTGGTGGCTGCAGACTCCTCTCAGCACAAACCGGAGCTGAGGCTTTATGGAGTGGGACAGAGTAGTTGGCAGACAAAGTGTACCAGGCAGGGCTGCCAATCTGCTGCCACAAGCACTTGTTCCTGCTGCCGATGTTCACCCGTCACGGGGGAACCTGGACACAAGGTCTTGGGCCGGGCCAAGGTGCCCTCAGCCTGCAGATCCGGTCACCATGAGCACACCACGTCCTCACTGCTGGGGGCGTCGGGTGACAGAGCTCAGGGAATTTCCACTGTGGCTGATCCAGGCACAAGGGCTCCGTCCTCACGCCCAGAATCCAGGACGTCAGACCAGGGAGGGTCCCGCTGCCACCCCAGGGAGACAGATCCCACAGGGTCCCACATCCTGGAGCGCGGGCCCTGGCCTCCTCGCGTCAGCTTTACCTTGTTTTTGTTCTTATTGTTTAGATGGCTGGTTTTAATTTTCTTGTGTCTTCACTGAAGTACAACTCAAATGTCATACAGTTCATCAGTTGAAAGGACACACTTAAGTGCATTTCAGTATGTTTATAATCTAAGTCCGCCACAATCGTCACCATCAGTATTCGCAACATTTTCATCTGGAGAAACAGAAGCTCACGTCAGTACCCACTAGCTGTCCCTCCCTGGCTGGCCCCTGCCCTAGGCAGCACTGATCTACACTTTATAAACTTGCCCCTTCTGGGCATTTCATACGAATGAAACCATGTAGCTACGTACAACCTACGTACAACCTTTTATTTAATGATGTTTCTGTTAGTAAGTTGTCTTCATGGTTAATTCCTTACATATGCTTTGTTTTATTCTTTGGACACTCGGCAGTCACCTGGAGTTATTGTCCTACATCTGGCCTGCCTCAAAAGCCAGATTTCTTGACTCTTTTTCTCTTGCATATGACAATTTGTTTGTTTTCATATCTCAAAATTTTTTTCCTAAAACTGACCTGGCTATTTTGGATAAATACGCAGTGATACTAGATACTCTGGATTCTTGTTAATTTGCGCACTCATTTGTCTGTTTACTGATATAGCTGGACAGATTCTGTGAAATCAATTGATTTTCTAAACTACCCAGCCCTTTTCCTTGTTTTTATTTTTAGCATAGTTATCTTGGAATTTCCCCTAGGCCTGCATCAGCCATGTATCGGTCAGAAGTTACAGTTATCCTTGGGACCCGTTAGACAGCCACCCTTCACCCCTGCAGTGCGTGGGCCGGACGCTTGGGTGCTTCTGTCACAGATCGAGGGTCCACACTTGTCCTGTTCAGCCAGCGACTCACCGCTTGGATGTCCTCTCTCTGACCGCAGCTGAGAGGCAACGGTGTGAGCACAGAGTGCTGTCTGCCTGGGTGCCGGCGGTGTGCAGAGTTTCATGTGGGAGCTGCCAGGCCCAGCTTTGTGCCTGGCCTGGCTTTGTGCCAAGAGCCTGGCCTGGGTGTGGCTGTGTGCGCGTGGGACTGGTCTTCATCGCCTTCTCATCCCTGGGGCTCAGTAACCGGCACTCGCACCTTGAAGGAAGGGGTTAGTTTCGGCTCATGGTTTCAGTCCACAGTGGCTCCCCAGGGAGTGAGGCCTTTCCAGGTCCCCCGTGACCTGCCTCTTCCACCAGACCCAGCTCCCACCAGCAAGTCAGCTGCAAGTCCCCACCTGAAGGCCCCACCTCTGAACACGGGCAGAAGTGTCCTCCAGGTGGGCAGGTGCTATGCGCTGTCCTGCCCCCAGGCCCTGGCCGGGAGAGGGAAGCCAAGAAGGATGAGGTGGCTGGGCCTGGGGGCAGCTTTGTTCAGGACGGGCTGTGTGGGAGTCCAGGTATGGAGACCGTGGGGTGATGAGTAGATGCTCCTAACTCCCGATCCCGGAGCAGTAAGCACAGAGGAAAGAGGACGAGAAGCTGCCAGCCGGGCAGGGGCTGTGGGGAGGAGCTGCAGGGCAGCTGTGGGCAGGTTGAGAACCGTCGCTGTGATGGAGGCTGTGCTTCCGTGAAAGCTCCTGCACATGCTGTGTGATCTTGGGGAAGGCTCACAGATTTAATTCACGATTGTCTTGGTCCCTTTCTTTGGCCGTGGGACTAAGTCGCTTCCACCCACAATGTAAAAGAGAGGTTGACTGTGGCTCACGTTCTGGAGGCTTTGACACCTGCACGGTCCGCTGCAAGGTGGGAAGCACAGGGAAGTCCTGACGGAGGACAGGCGCTTCCCCTGCAGCAGTCAGGGAGCAGAGAGGGGAGGGTAAACCATTTCAGGCCTCAACCTGGGGTACGTCTCTGACCAGGCCCTTCCTCCAAGCACCAAGCCAGCTGTAGGCCCCCGTGATCAGTCAACTTCCACAACTTCCACTCTCTCGAGTGCGTGACGTTTTGGGGGCCACTCAGATCTAAACTGCAGCAAAAATTCCCCAAGTAATAATTTTGTTAGGAAGAGGGTCCTCTGCTTCTGAGTCCTGAAGTGAGGCCTGAGCTTTGCCAAGAACATGACAAAATGGAGGACATGGATGAGAACTTGCATCAAGAGCCAAGACCAAGCTAGACCCCTGTGCCGGCCCTCCACAGCCACACGGACAGAGCTCAGGAGTCCTCTGCGTCCTCAGCTCCAGAGTGCGAAGGGACAAGGAACTCCACTGAGCGAGGTGAGGACCAAGGACGAGTGAAGGACGTTCCTCCGGCTCCCGGCCTCCATGCCGGGCCTCCTCCGGGGTGTGGCCCTCCTCCCCGGCAGCTGCGCTCGGTCAGCTCTGCTGCTACGCGCCGTCCCAGGCTTCCCTGTCCCTCAGCTCAGCCCGGAGCCCGTGTGCTGAGCCATCTTTGTCTGAGAACAGCCATGGCCTCTTCTGGGGGTGGCCCCGTCTCTTCCCTGGCTGATCTCTCCAAGGACACACCCTTCAGTTCGTCATAGGGAGACTACTGGCCCAGCTCTCTGCACACGACCTGTCAAGCTTTCTCTCTCTCTCAAAGCTGGACAGTTATTCAGCTTCTAAAGCCCTGGGCCCAGCCGCTGGCCTGCTGGCGACAGTGTTCTCACGGAACAAAGAGGTCTGTCCGTGCTGGCTGGAACTGGGCTGTCCCAGGGGCCTCATGTCTAGCCCAACGTCCTCTGCAGTCTGGAGAGGAGGGAGGAACTGTTATGGGAGACAGCACAGCAAGGCTGGCAGGGGGAGTGCGCAGACCAGTCAGTCACTAGATCCCAGGGCAACCAGAGGGCCCCCTAGGTAGGCCGCTCACAAGCTCTCGCGAGATGCAGACGGCATAAAAGAAGGAGGCTGTCACGGGAAGCCACCATTTAGGGTTGCTTTTTCCCTCTTTTCCTCTGTGCAGGCCAAGGTCTCCTGGAGTTAGTTTTTTCCTCACTCCTTCACCTGCACCTTTCAAATAAACTTTTGACACTGTTTTTGGCTTGTCTCATCCAATTCTTTGTTCAAGGCAAGAAGAAACTTGAATCCTTTGATTGGTCAGCTGTTTCTAAGGAAACTGCCCTGCAACAGAATCTATTTCTGACCTGTGTAGTGGAAGCAGAGTTTCCAGAAGTGAGGTCCCAAGGGTCACAAACAAAGAGCCACCCCAGCAGGCAGGCGGTCCGAGGTGACTCACCTGCTGGGCCTGCTCAGTTTGGGCTAGGACCCTCCTCTACCGTAACCCGAGGACCCAGCTGCCCCTGGGGACCTGCCAGCCCCGGGTCACCACCTGTGGAACAGCTAGGGGACACGTCAAGTCTCTACAATGCATGCTTGGGGAGGTTTGCCTCGTCTCCCAGGCCACTTTCGGGGTCTCCCAGACAGCTGCTCAGGCGGAATACCCCACGGCAGGTGCTGGTGCTGGAGCTGCCTGGAACTTTCATGCCCCGGCCCTGGCAGCCTGTGCCAGTCCCTGGTCAGACGGCTTCTGATCCAGGAAGCAGCGAGTGCCCTCCTGGGGTGAGTCATCTGTCCCTGAATAGCTGCTGCACAGGCCCAGGGTGTGGGTGCCCCCAGCCCATGGCCACTTCGGCTTGCAGCTTCCCGGAAACTGGGTGCAATGTCTGCGGGCTCCAGGCGCAGTTCCTCTTTCCAGAGTGGGGCACGTTCCTCCTAAACCAGTAGCACCGTCACAGACCGAGAGGGTAGGCCCCTCAGGACAGAGTCGGCGTAACTCGGCAGCATTTACCCGGCCCCTGCAGTGTGGGCCGGCGTCAAGCGGTGCTGATGGTGCTGGTCATGGCAGAGCACGAGCAGAGGTCAGCTCAGGCGGCGCGACCCCGAGGTGCAGAGCTGAGGTTTCCAGGGCGAGATTCTTGTCACGCTCATGCATGTTTCTCTGGGGACAAGGGTGGCCGCCCAACTCCTAGGAGTCCGAGAGCAGACAGACTTTCCCCTGGAAACAAAGGAGGCTTTGTGCAGCAGACAGAGCACAAGAAGAGCAACAGCAGCGTGACGGGCACAGCCCGGGCCGTGTGTCTGGCCGCGTCCGTGCTTCGCGGCCAGGGGGTGATGCGAAGCCACAGCGGGTGGGGGTTCCCAGCAGCCCAGTATCCGCACAGGTGAGGACAGTGCAGCCTGTGTTGGCCGAGGCTCCGGTAGTGTGAGGACTGCAGCAGCCAGAGTGGATGCCAGCCTCACCAGCCCAGGCCTCCGCCTCCCCCGGCTCTCTTCCTTCGTCTCAGAGAGGAGGCTGAGGCCTAAGGCCTTATCCCAGGGCGGGAACCGCATGGTGGAAAGATGTGGGAACAAAGTCACCTGGATGGCTGGGAAGCAGAGGACAGTGCCAGAGAGGAAGGGGCCTGGGACCAGACGTGGACCCCAAGGCCATGACCCACCCAGACACCCCAGGACCACGCTCCCTCAAGCCCCACGCGGCTCCCAAGCCAGTCAAGTTGACTCAGTCCAGCTCACTACCACTAGGCACCAACCCCCTTCATGTAGCCTCCAAGCCAGTGGCTCAGTAACCCCTAAAGGCCACCTCACACCACTGCTGAGACCGGGGCTGCCACGTGTGGATTTGGGGGCACACTCGATTCCTATAAGGGCCTTGCTTGCCAACTAGGTCTCCAGAGACTCTGATACTTCCTAGGGAGGGAGGAGAGGGGGGTGGTGGTGGTTAGGAAGGAGGGAAAAGGAAAGGGAGCAGGCAGGAGATCTGGCTCAGATGGATGTGGGGTGCAGGGCCCCTGCGTGGCGGGGGTGGCTGCACCTCACTTTTACAGGAGTGTTTTGTGTACCTGCGCCCTTCTGACCCCAGATGGCCCACACTTCCACGTAACAGACACAGAGCTGGGAGCCGAGCCCAGTCCTCCTGGGGGCCCCGTGTCCCTCAGAGCCCATCTCAAAAAGCCCGGCTCACAGGACACACCCAGTGAGCATAAAGTGGCTGACAGACGATCACTGGGACACCGAGGGGCAGCCCACACATCCCAGGCCCCTCACTTCCTCCTGGGGCCCAGGCTCGTGATCTCCCGCGGTTACCCCACAGTGCCTGGGATTTCAAAAGGAGAGACGTGGAGACCCTGCAGAGTGACGCAGACACACACACACACACACACACACACACATACACACACACATATGCGCGCGCACACATACACACACATACACACATATGCACACACATACACACATACATACACACATACACATACATACACACATACACACATACACACGTATGCACACACACATACACACATACATACATACACACATACATACACACATACACACATGCACACACACATACATACACACATACACACATATGCACACACATACACACATACATACACACATACACACACATACACACATGTGCACACGCGCACACACGCGCACACACACACACACCGCAGGCCCTTGCTCCCAACACTAGCACTGGCCAGCTCACTCTGACCCGAGCGGCCTGGCAGCGTTTTCCAGGTCGAAGATTCCAGTTCTTCACTTCTCATGGTCGCTTTCGGTTCGCGTCCCTCTGGCTTACCCGGTTCACGGTGCACCTGGTCACAGCCCCTGCTTCGGCCCATCTCTCCCAGGCACCTGGAGCCTGGTTCTGGCGGCAGCGCCCGCTGTCCTGGGCCTGCCTCTCCCCCTGTCCTCTCTCCCTCTCGGATTCTGCCACCGCACACAATAAATCTGGCCACAGCCTTGCCTGGGGGATCCCACAGGACAGCCACAGCCCCTCAGGCTTCTTCCAGGGACCCTTGTCCCTGGCTCGACTGTGCAGCACACGGCATCGATGCTGGTTGTATGGGCTGCAGCTATAGGAACTGTTACTACTTCGCCCTGGACAGAAAACGCTGCGAGTCCCTAACGTCCATGCACCAGGCCACAGGGAAGCAGAACTTCTTCAAACACTGGCCCTGGAGACACACATGAGGACGTGAAATCTCAGCGGTCTGATCTCACAAGGACATCAGGGCGAGTGCGAGCTGTTGTCTCCCTGAAGCTATAGCTTGTCTGGACTGGAGGCCAGACAGCTGGCTGGAGGCAGCTGAAAAGGCGTTTTTAAAGTAAAATTAACATGTAAATTAGGTTTAGAACAATGCAAATGGATCTCATTGGTTGAAGATCTCTGGACGAGAGATTGAAGCCCACTGAATGAGCAGCAACTTTCCTCAAGTCTGAGCCACAGTGACGCTGCCACCTGCAAGCAGGAGACGGTGTCAGACTGACGTGGCTGGGCCCAGTCTTACCTCAGCTGGCAGCCTCCTGGGGCCTGCCCAACCGCGCACATCCAGCCAACCCTGGCGGGAGCCAGTCATCTGAAATCCCAGTTCTCTCCCAACCTCAAGTGCCACTCAGCTATGTAGGGATTGGACACAGGCTCACCCTTGGATACCGAAGTTCAAGTGCTGAAGTCCCCGTGTAAGGTGGCAGAGCCTTTGTGCAGAACCTTTGCACAGCCTCCTGCACACTTTACGTCATCCCTACATGACTTATGATGACTTGTGGTGCCCAGTATTGCATTGGTGCTGGGCAAATGGCCGTTATCCTGCATTGTTCTGGGGAGAAGGACCAGGACAAGCGGTCCACAGGTCGGTGCCGCTGCCATCTCTTCTCCCACTGCCTCCTGTGTGCAGCTGGCGAAGGCAGGGTGGACAGGGTACCGAGGCCCGCTGAGCACACGCCCCACGGTCCTCTGCAGAGTCCTGACTGGGACAGGCTGGTGCCTCTTTTTCTTGCTGCGCTGAGGAAGGCTTGGTTTCCTGACACAGTTTTCAAGCTGAAAAGACAACTCCCACATGGAAACAAAGCTCTGTGGCTCCCTCTGCCCCTGAACGCACAGGTCCTGAGGTCACAGCTGACAGACGGTAAAGGGACGGGGCTGGGGGCGCCCACCCAGAGGTGGCTCGCACACGGTGAGGGGTGAGACCCACTCACTGACTGCACGGCCCTTCAGCGGGCCCCAGGTCAGGACTCTGGCGGGCCTGCCGCCCTCCCCTTGGGAATGCCCTGCATTCCTGGGAAGCCGCATACTTGGAAGAAGAGATGGTGCAGGACACTGGAAATGCATTCTCTCTCTAGCCGGCTTCCCACAGCGCCCTGCGGATGGTCTGCTCTGAAAGACGCAGTCTGGAGGCCACAGGACAGAAGGCCCTTGTTTGTGCGGCACTCCGAGCACCCAAGGCCCTCTCTTCTCCATGGAGTCTCCGCTCCCCCGGCTGCTCCGCATCCTGGCTGGAGGGAAGGCCCTGTCTATGAGGTCTTGGGCCCAGGCAGTGGTGCCCTGTCTGGGGACGCCCTCCTGTGAGGGGCAGTGTCCTTCTGCATGCCTCCCACCGTGTGTCCACACCCAGCTCCCAAGTCCTGGCAACAGTCTTGCTGTTCTTGAAATGACAGCAAGCCCTGAGCACTTCCTCCTGGTTCTGAGATTAGGGTTTACTGGAAATATCGGGGAGTCTCGCATGGCTGCATCACCCTCCTGATGCCATCTACTCACGCAACTGCAGCTTTGCCTGCCAGTCAGCTCCCTGGCAGCCCGCACTGCCCGCACCCTCAAACACAGCCTGGGGGACGGAGGGGTGGGCGGAGAGATGGAGTGCGTGCTCGAGGGAGGTGACGGGGCCGAGGCCGCGGAGCACCCCCTTCCCACCTTCCACTGCGCCAGCGTCAGGAGAGGGAGGAGAAGGTGAGAGGCGAGAGGGCCGGCTCCAGCAGAGCAGCCTGTGGAGCCCGCGCCCAGGCTTCCCCGCCAGCCGGCCCCACAGGTCTCCGGAGCACACGCGGGCCCCTCGGCGGCATCCTTTTCTCAGACCAAGAGGAGAAAGAGCTTGAGCCGAGCACTTATCTCTCCCGGGAGGAAGACTCGGCAGGGCTTTCTGCTGTACCGTGTGTAAAGCAGGCCTCCTCCCTCCTACAAGCCTTCGGCAGGAGGTCTCCCCAGAGCCATGAAGGCGGCAGACGTTGTTGAAACTCGTGTCCATTCGGGGAATCATTATCGTTCACAGCCCCTGTGTGGGCTCCTGCTTCTCAGAGCGATAACCACCTCGCCCCCGGAGAAGCTCAGAGGCCTGCAGGTTTTCTGAGAAGTTGCCTGAGGAAATCCTCATGTAGTGCGTGTGTGGGGAGCAGCTGTCGGAAGCCTTGTCACTCTGAGGGACCCCCCAAAGCCAACACCCCCGGCGGCTCTGTGAAGGTGTCCTCCTGCTGCCGAGAGCAGTCAGCTAATGGCTTTGTAAAGAGTGTGCATTTGAGATAGTTTTGAAAAACTACTTTAAAAAGCCATTCATTCTGAACCTGAGGCTGGAGATGGTGCAGGAGAGAATCCAGTAAAGCCGTCCATAAAAGGCCTGAGGAAATCGATCAATAACTTTAATTCAAAATCCCTTTTACCATTTCCAGGCAATGGACTTGGAAGGGGCTGTCATTATCAATGCCATTTGTGCTAAAATACAAAAGCGCAGATTCCAAGACTCAGAAACCTAAATTGCCCATTGCCAGCATGCCCCTGTATCATGTTGCTTGCCCTGGCAGCCCCCGGGCTGGAGGGAGGAGAGAGGGGGGATTTCCCCCCTCTGCAGCCCTCACCAGGTGGATCCCACCGATCTGCCCCGGATCCCAAGGCTCTGCGAGATCCCCCTTGTAAATCCGACTGAAATTCTCCTCTGTGGCTCAGTGAAGTGTAAGTGTCAAGGTGCGCTTCCACTCGGCGTCTGCGGATCGGAGCAGCGCCCAGCAGCGCCCGCAGGACAGTGGCATTTTGTGGTGTCAGGATAAGAGCCCAGCGAGGGACACGGTGCCCTCTCCCTAGTGGACCCCCCGAGGCCTCCATCCTTGGGTACCCCAGGCAGGGTCCGACAGCGACCTCTGTGTGACCTGGGCTCCCGAGGCACAGCTTCTGTTGGAGGGGATGCCGTGTACCCAGTCCCTGGTGGCCCTAACAGAGTCCATGGCCACACCGGGCCGCAGGAGCCGGCTGTGAGGCACCTGGATGGGCGCAGCGCCTCCCTGCATGTGTTGAAGGGACAGATCAACCGCAGGCCAGACACCAGTGAAGCATGGTGATGTCGGGCAGTCAGGGCCCAGGGACGCAGCCTCACCTTGAGGAGCCTGGGGCAAGGAAGGAAAGAGCATGGCAGGCCGGCGGTGTGGGCTGGAGACGGAGGCTGGACAGGAAGCTGGAGTCACTGGGAGGAGGCACAGTCGGAGGAGGGAGAAGGAGGAGATGAGGTCAGAGGCAGAGGCACAGGAGCTGGGTCAGCGGGGAAGGTGGGCAAGAAGCAGCCCACACGTCACATGCGTCCTTCCGTCTCTTTCTGTAATCAGCTCGTCACATGGAAGGCATGGTGCAAGGATCTAGGGTGTCAGTGAGGGCCTAGACTCCTCTCATCATTAGCTTCTGCAAACGAGCCTACTGTGTCGTGATCCTAAGAAGGCTGCCAGTGCTCCGGACATCACACATTAGATCATCCACACCAGAGGCCGGAAGTCCGAGGAGACTTTTGCTCATTCTGTGGGAAGGCAAACACTGTCTTCATTGTCCCTCAAATCCCTTTTCCCAGCCTGTCTCCGTATTTTTTTGCCAGAGGTAGGTGTCGAGAGCCACTTGTGTTTGAAAGCAAGCGAGGAAAGCTGTGGCGGGTTGTGTGAGCGGACCTGGTCTCTTTTCCGCGGGGCCCACGGTGAGAAGCACATTCCTCCCATGGCTGCTGAGCAGGGCGCCAGGGCAGAGGGTGCACACAGCTCCCACGGTGCGCAGCACGCTGCCATCCTGTCACCTGTCTTTTTAAGAGCCGTCACATCAGCCTAACTCAGTCTGGTGACTGGACGTCCCCACGTCAGGCAGTGGCTTCCTCCCCCCGCCCCCCAGAAGTGGCCGCCATTATCAGTGGCAGGGACTGGACCTGGTTGGCGGCGGTCAGAGGGAGGCCCAGGAGCTCTGCGGACGGTCCCTTCGGTGGAGCCCCGCCTGAGGGACAGAGGTGGGCGGGAATGGGGGCATTGACTGAAGCGCAGTCATCTAGGGGCAGCAGCGACCCGCCATGCTCCGCCGGAGCCCCCGCTGTGTGTGCCCTGGAGTGAGGGGGCTCTCACCACCTGCTCAGCTCAGAGCGCACAGCTCTGTTGAATTTTACCCACTGGTTTTAAAAATCTTTAGAATCAACCAAGCTTTGGCGTCCGTCTCCGCGAGGCCTGAGCTGCGAGCTGCGGTGGCACAAGGGCGTCCCCACAGAGGCCCCAGCCGTGAAGCCACCGGCGCCACCCCTGCTGGCACAGCAGAGAAAGACAGAAACGCTGGCGTCCTTGAGTCCCTCCCACCCGCTCCTGCAGGAGGAGACAGGCCCGGCGGGCGACACAGCCGCTGCGCACTGCAGACCCAGGCCCAGGCTGGCCACTTTCGGACTGCGAAGGCCACGTGGCCCTCACAGATGGGAAACGAAAATGACACGCGTTGGGTGCGGACAGAGTTCCTGCCCAGGGGGAGTGCGGAGATCAAGCAGAGCCACAGTGACTGCCGCGTGGCCTTGTCCCCGCGCCCAGGCCCGTCCTGCTCCTGACCACCGGGCGGAGGAGGCTGAAGTCACCAGGCGCCCCACTCACCTGTGCTGGGCGAGACAGGTGCTCGGGCGGGGCGGACACTCAGGCGGGGCGAGTGGATGACAGACGGTACCAATGGCCAGTGAGAGGCCTAGGTTGAGTGGGCGGGAGACGGGCGCGGTGCCATTGACTGGTGAAGGGTGAGAGCCTGCCTCGGGCGGGGCGGGTGGGGACGATACGATTGGTTGGTACAGAGTAGGAGGCGTGTTCAGGGCCGGCGGAGGGCGATGCCATTGGCCCGGACGTGCGAGGGGCGGGCCCGATCCCTCCGCTGCTGCGGGTCGCAGGCCCGGCTCAGCTCCTGCGGGCGCTGCGGGCCGGGCGCAGCGGACTGAGACTTACAGAGGGCGTGATGCTTGCAGGGTGAGTGATTCGGCGAAGCGTGAGTGTGGATCTCGGGCCTTCCGTGCAACACCCCAGGCGCCGTCCTCCGAGCAGGGCGCCGAGTCTGGCGCGCTGGTGTCTGAGGGAGAGGTACAGTCTCCTCCCCTGCCAGCTGGCGCTGAGCGGTCCCAGCGGGCGCTGAGGCGGGGCACTGTGCCTGGCGCCTTCTCTGCAGGAGGGCATTTGGAGCCACGTCTCAGCAGGACGGGTGCCACGGCCGCAGGGCGCACCTGTGCCCCTTCCCCACTGCAGCTTGTCTCCTGGAAGACCGTGCTAGGAGAGGAGAGCGTGGAAGCTGCCCTACAGCCCAGTCTCACGGGGCGGGGCAGCGCCCACGTACAGCATGCCCGCCTCACAGATGCTGGTTTGGGAGGGGTGCCCTGTGCCAGGCCCGGGGCCAAGGGCTTCCTCCTCATGGCTCTGAGCCTGGTACTTTCCTCACTCCACTTTCAGATGAGAAACTGAGGCTGGCAAAGGGTAGGTTTGTCCATCCTGACCCAGGACGGTAAGGCCAGACCACTCCTGTGCCCTTCCCCTGGCCCCTGCTGCACGGGCTCTGGAATTTGAACACAAGCCAGTTGGGGATTGTGGAGTCCTCAGGGCCCTGGTGGCCTTCTCTGTACGTCCCTGGGGTGCCTCCAAATCTGTGCCTGGAGCCAGGTAAACAAGAAACACACACAAGTGGGCCAATGAGCGCTGGGACCCAGGGTGCTAGAGGCCTGGCTGCCTCTCCTCTGCTGCTGGGCTCTGGCCGCAGGAGCTCAGACGGATGTGCTGGGGGCAGGTCCTGGAGAGGAAGGGAGGGAGCAGGAGGGGCTTCCCCAGGGCTGGGGGTCGCAGCCTGTGTCTCAGGACAGTCCTGTGTGCTGCCTGCTCCCTGCCCGCACGCCCTGCTCTGTGGTGCCCACGTTCCTGACTTGGCATTGAGAATGAGCTCCGCGCACAGAGTAAATTGCCTGTCGGAAGCTGCAGGAGGCGGCAGGGCGGCCTGGAGGTGGAGGAGGGAATTGGAGTCCTGTATTCGCTGGCTTGGGGCCCGCTGGCCTGTGGCAGAGCAACGGGCGCAGAGGCTGGGAGTGTGTCGCATGTTCTGATTCTGCACGCCGAGCCTCTGGGACTCCGACTGAGCGCTCTGGGCCAGGATGCTGGGGCCTGGGTGCTGGTTTGGGGTTAGCCTGGGGTATTTTTGTGTCTCAGAACTGCTCCTTCTGGGAAACCTCCTGTTCCTCTCTGGATCCTGTGTGCCCATCTCAGCCTCACTGTTGCCCAGGCCGGACATCCAGCCCAGTGTTAGCAGGATCCGGGGTGGGAGCTTCCGTGCGTTGTGCGACACTTTCAGGGCCTTCCCATGGGTCCCCACAGTAGTCAAGTGATACTTGCCATTATCTGGGTCCTTGAGGAGCCCATGATCCAGAGTGGGAAGGGACTTTGTGCAGGGCCTCACAGCCGGGAGATCCAGAGCAGGGCTCTGTGCCCAGAACGATCAGATGGAGCACACTGCAGATGGCATTTCAAAACTTCTGCAGCAACTCCCAATTAAGGAGGGCAGGGCACACGGCCCGAGGCTCTGCGGTTTCTCCTTGGGGTATAGGATGGGCAGCTCCCTGGGTCTCCTGTCCCCAGATGTGCAGCTGGTGGGATCTAGAGCCCACCCCGGGCCCTGCCTGGCCTGCCCCATGCTGCAGAGCCCCAGGACGCTGTGATGGGAGCGGCCCACAGCTGGGGACAAGCCCGTCACTCCCACGCCCCTCTCTACCATGCTTCTCAGGCCACGATGCCTTGGCAGGCTCCCAGCCTGGGCTCGTCCTGTCCCTGCCACTGCACACACGGCCACAGCATACGTCACACAGGCCCGGCTTTCTGCGGAGAGTGTTGCAGGTTCTTGAGAGACTCCAGATGACTTCATCCCCCGAAGACCTTGAGACTCAGAATCCCCAGCACTGCAGGTGCGCCTGCTATGGGCAGCTGTGCGCAGCGTCCTGTACCCAGAACTCAGCACATGTGCCCCTCCATGCTGCACCCCTGGCCCATCTTGGGCTTGGCCATCAGGAGCACCGGTATGCCCCACCCCAGCCCGGACTGAGTAGATTCTGGTTTCTGGGGCCCCCTGTGCCACAGGCAGAAGGTGACCCTGCCTTGGGGATGGGGAGCAGGCCAGGAAGGGTGCGTGTCAGGTGTCGGGAGCAAGAGGAGTAGGGATGGCTCTCTTGCCCCAAGTTGCTGGGCCCGAAAACAAGGGCAGAAACCAGAAAGCAGCCCCAGGGGCTCGGGGGACGCTGCCCTGTGACAGGGCCTCTGGAATCCTTGGGGGATGGTCTCTAGTCTGCCTGGGGACAAAGCGTAAGCTCTGCCGAGGAAGAAAGGCCAGATTAAGGGCATTCGAGCCAGAATGGGGAAGGTGAGGACACAGCAGAGGCACTGGGTAGTGTGGTCAGCTGGGCAGGGCGGCCAGCGGGGTTGGCATGGCCCTGTTCCTGGCTCCTGTGCTGTCGGGCCTTGGGGGCCCACAGCAAGGTGTCCTCCACACTTCCCAGCTGCAGGACAAGCTGGGACAGGAGGGGTGTGAGGGGTGGGGGCCTGGACTCTGGGACTGAGCAGCGGCAGAGACAGCAGCTGCTGAGTGCCAGTGGCTGTCCACACCCAAACAGCTGGCTTTTTCTACAAAGCTTCACGGCCGAGGGCAGCCCCTGTCCACAGACTCCACGTGAAGCAGCTGCCTGCTTCCTGCTGAGTCCCTGCTACTTGCTGCTGACAGGTGCTAGGAGGCCTTTGAAAGGCCCCTTGTCCCCTGCGCCTGGCTCTGCCCTGGCTGGCACACGTGGCCTCCGGCTGCTCAGGGACCCAGGCGGTGCCCTCCCCTGCATTCAGCAGTATCACCGTGGGCTGCTCACTGTGCCGGCCTCTGTCCGCTCTCGGTGCCTCCCAGGTCGCTTCCTGTGTTACCCACGGATTTAACCAAGTCTAACTGAGAAAGCAGGAGATGGGTGTCAGGGAGTGTCAGGGCAGAGGTCACCAAGCTCTCAGGCTTCACTGACCAGCCTAGCACATTTTAATTGGATGTCCGTCCTCCCGGTGTGCCGGGGAGGGCCCAGCAGCCCGCGCACCCCACTGGGTATAAGCAGAGGTGCTGGACCGCAAGGCCACCGGTGCCGGACCGCGAGGCCACCGGTGCCCTCAGCCTCGCTGCACGGAACCCCTTCCTCAGGCTCCTTTCCTCCCTTTCTGATTGGGCCCCGGTGACCTGAAGAGCCCTGGCACCTGTCCCAGCACCGCAACCAAGGGGAACAGGCCGGCCTGCTGGCTGTCTCTGGCCTTGGTGGCATTTGTCCCCTGTAGCAGACTGTTTCCGCAGGGCAGAGCGCTGAAGTGGAAAGGAAAACAACCAGCCGCTTGTTCACTGGGGACGTGGCGGTGGCTGCCATTGCCCAGGTCTCCCCTGGGGGACAGCTTATCCTCACCTGGGCAGCCTGGAAGGCCAAGCCGCGGGCTGGGTGTGGGGCCAGAGCCAGCCGGGCTGTTGGCGGAGGCTGCCGTCCAGCTGGGCCTGTCCACTTGGCGTCACTGTGGTCCTGCCTTGACCAGCCAGCCCACCTGTCCTCTCCAGACTCCAGCCTTCACCCTGGCAACCTCACTCTGACCCACAGGTGCCCTGTGCTCTGCCGAGGGTTTCATTTCCAGATAAGACCGAGCTGTTTTGTTATAAGCAGCCAGACATCACGCTGGAGCCTCCTGGCAGCCCTGCTCGGTGCCCAGGTGGATCCTGTGCTCAATGGACAGCTACAAGGAAATGTTCCTATTGGAGGCTGAGGCGTGCCCCTCTCGCGCATGCGCGCGCGTGTGTGTGTGTGTGTGTGTGTGTGTGTGTGTGTGTACTGGTGAGTTATAGACAGGAGTCACAAAGACAGTTCCCTTTGGAGGGGGCGTCTGCATGTGATCCTGAGCTGGGCCAGGGTGGTGTTGCCACCGGGGGTGGAGCTGGCCAGGGCTGGAGAGACCTGTGACCCTGGGCGGCTCCACCACAGAGAAGCCCAGAGGACACAGAGTAGACCGGAGCTGTCCTCCCCAGGCCCAAGGCTCCCGCCCCACAGGCTGACCGGCCCAGCCGGCAGGAGGAAGTGGCCTCTCACTCCTGAGCTTGCTCCCTTGACCCTCTCCTGGGATGCAGCCCTGGCTCTGCCCCTGCCCAGCCTGGCTGGCTGCCCTCCAGGCCCCTTTGCCCGTCTCCCCTCACTCTGCCGTCTGCAATCCGGGGCTGTCCTTTGGGTCTTTCTGTGGTCTGGACTCATGCTCTGAGTGGCTGCCGCCCCCCGCCCCCTGCAGCTGGAGGCATCACACTGGCCAGGGCCAGGAAGGAGCTGGGAGCCAGCCAGAGAGGACAGGCTTGGCGCACAGCACCCTGAAGCTCCGGGGCAAGGGCTCCGGCACCCTGCTGCTGTCGCTCAGATCGAAGCCTGCATTTGAGCCAGCAGCTCTGCAGCTGGGAAGGCGTCAGGCCCGAGTGGTCCACGCTGTTCCTGCACACATGGGCAGATGGAGGCTAGAAGACAGACTCGCTGCTGGAGCCACTTGGGCTGGCAGGCCTCATGCAGAGTGCTTGGGGAAGCACCTGGTACTGGGGAGGAGCTGCTGTGGCTCTCAGGGAATTCCACACAGCAGAAAGCACCATGGGAGAAGGCCAGGAGTGGAAACTGAGTCATGACGTGAGCCGGAAGGCGCAGACCAGAGCTGCGCCAACACGAGTGCATCTGTCTGCTAAGTGCACTTGGTTGGCTGGCTGGCATTCTATGCACATTGAAACAGGAACTATTAGGTTCACGTGCACGTTGTCAGGCCGGGCTGTGTTTTGCTACAGTAACAAGTCCCCGGGATGCCAATGTGCAGTCACAGAGGCTTTCGCTCCCCAGGGGCTCCGTGACCCATATTCCTCCACCACATCACGCCCTTAACTCTGGACAGGTGTGGTGCTGGGACAGTGACGCTGGAAGCCTGGTCGCCCCCCTTCGGGGTGTCGGTCCGGGCGGTGGCCCATTGAGCTGGAGGTACGGAGGAGGTGAGGGTGGTCCTGGAGGGGCCACAGCAGGGAGTGGGAGGAGACAGCGGCGCTCTGGCCACCACGAGGCTGCTCACACCGGTGCCACGGGTCGCGGAGGTCACATCGTGCAAAGCCCAGGCGGCCGCTGCTGCTGTGTTTGAGAAACTCCCCAGCTGGGGGGCAGATGGGCTGCTGCAGCTGAGGGCTGAGGAAGTGAAACTCGGCCTTGGAATCCCTGCTGCCTGGCCGGAAGGAAGCAGCCAGCGAGAGGTCTCGGCCAGTCCTGGGGCCCCACCCTGTGTGCTGTGCGGGCTGAGCCCCCACAGGGCCGACCTCTCCGGGCCACAGGCTGCGTCCTCTGGAGCAGGGCAGGTGATAACATACAGGCCTGTGGCCCCCGGGAAGCCCACCCGCTGCACCTCCTGGGCCTGTGTGGTCAGACACTTGCCCTGCACTGAGGGAGAGTGTGATGGGCCCCCAGTGCTGCCTGAGACGGCCCCCAGGCATCAGTGCATTCAGTGGCAGCTGGCTGGCCCAGAGTCCCCAGGCAAGGGCACCGTGTAGCCAGACTCCTGTGAGTGGGGGGAGGTTGAGGTCTGCAAGCGAGCCGACCTCTGTGGCTGGAAGACACAGGACGCCCTGGCCGAACCACTGCTGATGTCACTGCTGCTTAGACCCCTGGATGCAGCTTGGGAGGAGGGAGGTGGGGGCAGAAGAGCATGGGGCTGTGGCAGGTGTCCCCTAGGTCTTGCGTATGGAGCCTTGGTAAGAGGGCCCCGGTCAGATTACCATGGCCATGGTTGGTTATGTGTGAATTTGTCTGCTATGGTCTCTGCTGTCCACATCAGTCTCAGTCTGAACACTTTAAATGGAGAATTCTAGAAGTACACAGTTCCTGAGCCATAAATGGCGTGGCACTCCGAGGAGCACGTGAGCCCGGATATGCCCGCCCCGCGTGGCCGCCTGTGCCCACCTCCACTTGGGCACTGTCTGGGCTGCCGGACGACTGTGGAGTCACCCTTAGTTACTCTATGGCCAAAAGTGCAAGGATAGCAATGCTGCATTTCAGTGAGCGGGTGTGACTAAGAAATGAAAAATTTGGCGTGCTCTGGACCGAGCAGACTCTCTGAGTGAACTGTGGAGAAGGAGCTAGAAGTGTGTGTGCGTGTTCATGTGCGTGTGTGTGTGCGCGTGCGCGTGTGTGTGTGGTTGCACCTAAAATGACCTACATCCTGGCCTCAGCCTGTGCAGGTGCTTACGAAGGGGAAAAGGAAGGGCATTGAGTTCTGGGCTAGTACCGTAGGACTCGCGGGATGTCCTGAGGGCCTTGGACTGCATCCTCTGCCTGTCGGGGCTCCCTGTAGGGAGAGAGGGGCTGGGGGAGAAGCCCGCCAGGTGAGCTGGGTGGCTGCATCCCCTCCTGCTGGGAAGCTGGGAGGCCAGGAGGGGCAGGGCCAGCTGTGCCGTCCAGAGGGAAGGAGATGCCAGGCTAAGCTGCTGCCTGACAGCAGAGCAGAGACTGGGTTACAGAGGTGGGCATGGCCCTGCTGCTCTCCTTCAGGTGACCTTGGGCAACACGCCCCACCTTGGCCTTCTCAGCCGCCTGCGACGGTGCCATGCAGGCCGGGTACAAGGTTCTGAGGAGGCTGCGTTGTTCCCCGCCCATAGGGAGCACAGTCTGGTTCCTGCTTGCCCACCCCTGCCCGGGAGCCAGGGTTACCATGACACGTGCTGGAGGCTCCGCAGAGCGGGGCACACGAAGGGTGGCCTTGGAGGACTGAGGCTCAGAGGCCTCTGGGGCGTCCAGGGCAGTGAGCTCTCAGCCTGTGGTGTGTGGGAACAGCCTGCTGCTGAGACTCTGGGGGTTCAGCACGGGGCCTCTGAGCCTCACTCTCCGCTCTGCCCTCGCCTCACCAGGTGCGCGGCCCCGGCTCCCCAGCTCACCTGTGGGCCTCTGCATCTCCCCACAGGTGACTTCTGGTCTACAGCAAGAGGAGAAGATGAAGGAAGACTCTACTTCCGGCTTCCTTGTCCCTGTCAGCGACAGCAAGTCCATTCTGAAGTAAGCGCAGTGGGGCGGTGCCCTTCTCCACACAGCTCACTGTTGGGGACTTGTCTGTCCAGAGATGGAGGTGCCCTTCGGGCTGGGGTGGGGACGGGAGGCTCCTAGGGCCCTCAGGGCAGAAGGCAGACTGCGCCCACCAAGACTGTGCAGTCATGGTGCTGCATTTACTTAACTCTTGGTGGTACCATCACTCTGTTAAATGGTCAGGAAATAATTCAGAACTGGTTGTCAGTTTTTAATGACATTTATTAATGTTGCAAACTTTGTTTACTTTCCATAAAAACATGCTTGGGATATTTTTTCACTTCCATTTCTAAAAAAAGAAAAGTATCCTTTCATGTAATCTTGAATTTTGTTTGTTTGTTTGTTTTGAGACAGAGTCTCACTTTGTAGCTCAGGCTGGCCCTGAGCTCAGCCTCTAACTCACCTCACAGCAATCCTCCTGCCTCTGCCTCCCGAGTGCTGGGATTACAGATGTGAGCTACCACGCCTGGCTAATCTTGGATTTTGAGTCCTTTATCCAAGTGTTTCCTAAATGTGGGCAGCTGCCTCCTTCCACCCCAAGACCAGACCACCCCCTCGGGATGGAGAGCTTTTGCTGTGGGTTTCCAGTGGGTTCTCCGGGGAGCGCCCGGGAAAGCTGTGACAGCACAGCCCCTGTCCGCATCAGCTGGTTGATGCCAGGAAGTTGCATGTCACTTCCCCCCGTGGGTCCCCACTGCACACTGCCCCAGGGGTGCAGCCAGCCGGGGCCAGTGGGGAGCCACGACCCCCGGGGACTGCAGGCTCCTGGAGAGGAGGCTTCATGCAGAATAACACTGTGCCAGCCGTCATCTGCTGCGCCCATGCTGGGGGTGGCAGCTGACGTCCCGGTCAGCAGCCCGGGTCCATCTGGCTCCCCGTGCTCTGGCCATGTCCCCGGCCCACCCGGCTGCCAGGAGACCTGAGATGGCCTGTGTGCTGCAGCCATCACGCTTGGGGCGCCCTACGAGTGGGCAGCACAGCCCCCGTGCTGCCCAGGCCCTCTCTCAGCTGATGCCCTCACTGCTCTGCTGTGTCTGCAGCATCCAGACAGGGCCGGCACCCTCCCGGTACCCACAGTAGCCACGCGGGGACTTTACAGGAGTTAAAAGCAGGAAGCAGGTCTTTTGAAATGTCAGGAACTGTCCCTGGAGTTCCCTGAGAAAGTGAGAGGAGGATGCAGACATTATCAGGGATGGTGCCTCTGTAATAGTGTCACCCTTCCCAGCCCGCTCCGGCCCAGTGCCCACTCACAGAACCTTCTGGAAGATGCGGGGGGCTGATCACAGCGCGACAGCGGCCAGTGAGGCCAGGCCATGGTCTCGGGTCTTTCCCTCTCCAGGTCGGAGCTCTTGAGCCTGCTGAAGACCTACAACTGCTACCACGAGGGCAGGAGCTTCCAGCTGCGACACCGCGAGGTGAGGCCCGGCTCGCAGCCCTGTCGGTCGGCTCACTGTGGAGGCTGTCCCCCTCACCCGCGCATGCGTACCCGTCAGGGGAATAAGTCGCACAGTCCCCCTGGGCTCCCCTGCCGGGGACCAGGTTCCACAGGCAGCCCAGCTCCAGCGGGGAGACGTCTGCTGTGCACGTGCCCCGCTCCCAGGGCCTTGTCCCTGACGGCATCCCTGGCGTGAGCCCTCCCTTCCTCTGCCTGCCACACCAGTCCCTCTGTCCTCAGTCGGGCCCCTCCACCTTGTGCCCCTGCCCCTCGGTACCCCATCTGTAAAGTGGGGCCTTTGGGCCACCCTGGGATCGCAGGCCTCAGCAGGGCTGGCGTGGGGAGGGTCCCCAACCCAAGATGGCAGTGTCCCTCAGATCCTGCCAGGGAATGAGCCCTGGTACAGCCTCGCTTGCTGCACCCCAGGGGCTCCTGCGCAGGAGAGAGGAGCCGGGGGAGCCCAAGGCCGCCGGGCAGGGGGTCCAGGCCATGTGAGAGGAGGCGCGGCTGAGCCAGCCGGGGTAATATAGGCCACGCTTCATTCCTGGGCACTGGGCCCTCCAGGGCCCTCCCTGTGGTGCCCTATGTGGTCTCCGTGCCAGCAGCTTCGTATCTGGCCCTTGGGCCTTTTAGTGGAGGTCTAGCTTGAGAACCAAGGGCTTGCTGTTGGCCCGGGGATCCCCCAGAGCACTGCCTCTTAGGAATGGTGTGGAGAGCTGGGATCCACCCCCCAGCTCTGTGCTCTCATATGAAACCCACCCACGCTCCGGGGAGTTACCCATGCTGGGGGCTCTCGTGTCCCCAGCCCTAGAAATGCTAGGGAGGCCTGGTGTGATCTCCACAGAGCTGGGAGTACCTTTCAGGAAACTTCTGCAGCCCTCACGGGCCAGGGCTTCCAGTCAAGGAAGTGGCTGCCTTTTCAGAGTTATACCACATGACGAGAACCTTGCAGGCCTGCGGGGTCAGGTGCAGATGCTGATGCTGGGCACCTGTCCACGGGGTCTCACTGAGGCCCCCGACCTGCCTACTGCACACCTGGAGTGTCCTGGGCCCCTGGTACCTGGCATGGGCTGTAGGGCCATCCAGAGAGGCCTCCTGCAGGCCCCAGGGACTATGCAGACTGGAGGAGCTGACTTCTTCTTGAGGAGTCCCAAGGGACCCCACATTTTGCCTTTCAGTTCTTACAACATGGGAGATGGAATCCAGGCCCTTGGAGGTGGAGTCTAGCCCATGGTTGCCTTGGAGTTAGAGGGGCTCGAAGCCTGGGCCGTCACCAGCTTTATGGGTAGAGGTCTTGGGATATCTGCACTGACAGGGGCGCCGCTCTGGCCCCGAAGCTGAGGTGCTCCTGAGCCACCTTCTCCCCTCCCTGGCCGGTCAGTGGAGTGTGGAGCACGGGGCATGTCCTTGGACAAATGGGACCCTTCTCCCAGTCTCGGAGGGGGAGTCTGAGGCACCAGCCACCCTCACCCTAACCCTGCTTTGGGGTCACTTGTGCTCGTCCTACGGGAAGGTGAGCCACGGAAAGCGTCTGTGCCTCGTGCGGGGGGGGCAGAGGGCCTCCACAAGGCTGGCTGGTGCTTATTTGGAAGTGCGGGAAGGGGGAAGCCCAGCCGGCAAGCCCGCCCACCCCTGGGCGTCTGCGGGGGCTCACGCGCTCCCTCTGGTGGCCATAAGCATAAGCACTCACAGTCCTGGCTTTGGGTCCCAGACTCTCTCCCCGCCATCCTTCCCTGGAGGGCTCTGGTCCCTCTGCTGTGACCTACAAGACCGCTGGGCTCTGAGGTGAGCGGCTGGCCCATGCCCATCTGCTCCTGAGGGCTGTCTATGCCCCTGCCAGTGGTAGAGGCGGCTGCACAGGGGGATCAGCAAGGGGGAGGGGCTGTCCTGGGCAGCTGTAGGGAGCAGGTGCAGCTTCCTCCTGGCTTCCTGTGGCGGGGCTGTGGGCTTGGCATCCCGTGGGCCGAATGGTCTCTTGGCCCAGCTGGGACTCTCCTGGGTCAATGTTTTCATAGCAGGGGACACTGGCAGAGGAGTCCCGAGCTCACCCCACGGCGTGGTTCAGCCAGTGCTGACGGCCAGACCCCTCCTGGTCTCCTGCTGCCTCAGCTCCCCCACCAGGGCCACCCCTGACTGTTTGCAGAAGGGCTGAGGCCCCGGGAGGCCGGCGCTCAGGTCTGTGGAGGTGCTTAGAGCCCAAGTTCACCGTGCAGGTCCCAGGCACAGGCTAAAGCCTTCTCTTTAGTGTGTGGCATGTACAATGGAGGGTAGAACCCTTCAGGTCCAAACAGCTGAGACAACCGTAGATGGGAGGAATGAGGAGCGCGGTGTGGCCGGGAGGGGACGGGAGCGCGTGCAGCCTGCCCCGTGCTGTGCAGGGCCGGCCCTCTGGGCGCGCTGGGTCCTCACCCTCACCCCTGGGCCCGAAGTCCCCTGTCCTACTCCACGCATACGCCGCTCTCACTAGTTGCCTGCAGTAACTGGGGTTCTCCGGCCAAGGGACCCCGAGTAGCCTGGGCTGGCCACGCCTCAGGACCTCTGGGCAGGCCTCCCTGCGCTGAGCCCACAGCCAAGAGTGGGCCCTTCAGGGAGGCCCCGGGTTTGGCACAGGTGGGGACCGTCCTGGTGGGCCTGTCCTTAGGAGCCGGCAGCAGCGGGTGCCAGTGGCGCCTTTGCTGAGGGCCTCGTGAGCTCCCTGAGAGTGGGCTGAGGGTGGGGGTGTAGGGGCCTCCGTCCCTATCTGTGCAGGCACTGCCCCCAGAGCATGGCATGCACTCACTCCCCAGGTGCCCGAGCTGGCACCCCGCCGCCACCGCCCACCATGGGAAGCAAGGGACAGAGAGCCGTCTGGCTCAGGGTGCTGGGCCAGCGGGGCCAAAACCAATAGGAGCGGCGCCCTCTTGACGGGAGTTGTGGGTTTCACTGCAGGTTGCCGGGCGAGCAGCCCTGCCAAGTGTCTCTGCCGGAGCCTGCAGGGGGCGCCTGCACCGTGGGGAGGGCGGGAAGGACAGGCCAGGCTACTGCTGTGGTGGAAGCCTTTATTGGGAGGCTCAGAGTTCGTGGATCACAGGGAGCTGTGAGCAGAGACTGCGGAGGATGCTGCTGGGTCGGGGGCTGCAGCGGGAAGCCAGGGAAGTCCGGCCCTGCATGCTGGTGCCCTGGTGCCCGTGTGGTGAAGGTGCCACCAGAGACCGCCCTGGCGTCCTGGCCCTGCCGCTGTCTGCCTGCTTGTGCGCAGTCCAGGGCCTGGCCACGGGGGCTGCTGTCCAGGGCGAGTCCGTCCCACTCTGCTTTTCCTGGGACTCCTGGAAGAGCCAGTCCAGTGGGTCAGCGGCACCAGCAGAGGGCAGTGTGTGCCACGGGCTGCTGAGCGCAGAGCCCTTCTGAGCGGAAGAAGCTGGACTCCTCTCTCCCCGGGGGCAGACCGTGTCCAGCATGGTGGTGGGCTGTGCCAGCTGGCAGATGCTCCTCACGTAGTCCTCCAGACTGGGGGAGGCCGGGGGCTCCTGCCCAGGGTCCGCCGGCCCCATCTCCTCTGAGGTCTCCCGAATGGTGGGCAGCGGGGCCACAGACAGCAGGAGCCGGGACCGCATGGCAGCGACCTGTTGGCCACGGAGCGCAGGAGTGAGAGCTGCCGCCCCGCCCGGCCCCTCCCTCAGGTCCCAGGCGGGGCTAGAACCCTGGGCTCCTCACTCCAGTGAGCAGAAGGCTCCCTTGCTACTCCTGCTTAGGGCTCTGTCCGCACTGTGTACAAGATCTGGCCTGGAAGAGCTCCCGTCCATGAATACGAACAAGGCCAGAGCAAACTGGTTCAGGCAGGAGCTGAGCTGGGTGTGGTGCGACATGCCGGCTTGGCCTAGCTGACTGGGAAGCTAAGGAAGAAGGATCTCAAGATTGAGCCCGGCCTGGGCAACTCAGCCAGACCCTATTTCAAAATAAAAAGGCTGGGAATGTAGCTCAGTATGAGGGGGTTGGGTTCAATCCCCAGTACCATCAAAAAAAACAGATGCTCTAGCAGCGGCGCCTGGGAAGTCAGGACCACTGTTGCTGCCTTGGTGCTGGGCGGCATCTGCTGCCGTGAGGCTGGGGCAGGGAGCCTCCCTCGGAATCCAGCCAGGCCCTGCGCTCCCCTCAAGCCCAGGCAGGGGCTCTGTCTTACCTGGAGCCCAGGGGCCCGGTGTGGCAAGGGGGGCGACAGCAAGGACAGTCGCTGGGGGTGGAGGCCAGCCGTGTCCGGAGGTTGCAGGGAGGTTGCCCTTGGCAGGGGAAGGCTTCTCCCAGCTGTCTGGCGGAGGCCGGCAGCTGCTTTTATACCTTTCCTCCAGCCTTCAATAACTGTCCCAAGAGCCAAAAATAGCTGTGCTGGGAGGGAGGCGCCCGCAGGAAAACAGCCCGGTGGGCGGGGCGGCCGCAGCCTGCAACATGGACAGCTGAGACGGTTGTTGCTGACCCGCGGGGCTGGCCGGTCTGCTCGCTACTGTGTGTCACACCCATGCCCAGGCCCAGGCGGCCGTGCGCCCAGGGTGCAGCCTGCTAGGTTTGGTTCCCGCTTCCAGGCAGGATTCTAGTGCCCCTCTATGCCAGGATGGCTCTGGGCACTGTGGACATGGCAGTGGCCCTGTGAGGGGACCGTCCTGTCACCGGCACACAGGTGCTGGGGCTCCGGGCACCGGACAGCGGCCCAGAGCAGGCGCGGGGCCAGGTCGTGCACTGTCCCTCCCGGAGAGGAGGCACTCGCTCGCCCCCCTGACTTCCCTGTGGAAATCGGGATGGGCGTGTAGGACAAGCCGGCCACAGGGTGCTTGCCTGGTCTGTGCAGGAAGAGGGCGGAGGACACCGATGAGGACACAGGTTTCACCGCAGGGTCAGCGTCCGGGCTGCCGTCGGGCTTCCGGCCTCTGCTCTGGCTGCAGCGCCTTGGCTGGAGTGCCAGATGGGAACCATGGCAGTGTTGGGAAGTCCAGAGTACCCACCGCGTGCGAGGCAGCGGGGGGCCAGGGCTAGCCCCGAGAAGGTGCCAGCTAAAGAGCTAGCGTTGGTGCTGCTCGGGCAGGCCCAGAGCTCACCGGCAGCCCAGGTAGGGTGGGGCTCACGTGTCTGCCCCTAGCTGGAGATTGGAGAGGAGAGGCTGCCAAGCTGAGGCCAGAGGGCAGGATGGGCCCAGGGCTCCAGACAAGGAGGGCGAGGCGGTAGCCCTGAGTTCCCAGGGCCTAAGGGGCTTTGGCGTGGGTGCCTGAGAGTGGACAGCGGGGTTTTGGCGTCACCTGGTCAGCCCGACACCCGGTGCTGCTCTGCAGCCTGGGTGGGTTTCTTGGAGGAGGAGGGTTTGAAGCCCTAAAGTGGCTTCTGATACAAGAATCTCACAGTCTTCCTGGGCTGGTGGTCACCTGGGTCAGGAGACCCAGGGGACAGTCCCCACCTGTGTGCTGTGTCCTGATGGACACTGTTCAAGCCTCAGCCTCCTGACCTGATCAGAGACCGCTGTGGACTAGCAGGCCGCTGCACAGCAGGGCAGGCGCAGGAGGGTGTGTGGGCGCTGGAGCGTCCGGCGTGGGGTCACCCAGCTGACCCGCTCAGTTGCCCTCTGGCTGCGCACGGCCCTTCCACCCTCCCAGCCCAGAGTCTCCTCCGCAGCCCAGGGCCCCCTCGGATCTCAGGGCCCAGCCTCAGCGTGTCACCCCACACCCTGCTCACCGCCCCTTTGCCTGCCCTGCGTGCACAGACGCCCTTCCTCCACACTTCTGCCAGTCTTTATTTATTTATTTATTTTTTTTTTTTGGTACTGGGGATCAAACTCAGGACCTTGTGCTTGCAAAATCATGTTATGTTACCTCTCTCTGTCTTTTTAGTACCAGGAATCAAACTCATGACCTTGCACTTTTGAGGGAGGTACTAGAACCACTGAGGTAAATCCTTGGCCCTTCTACCAGTCTTGGGCAGCAAGTGTGCCAACACTTTCCTGGGCACTGCCAGGAGTCCACCATCCTCTCACCAGGGACCGCTCCCAGGCTGGAGTCTCCTGTACCCAGCCTGTCAAGTGTCCCATGCCCACAGCGAAGTGACTTCATCTAGGCCTTGCTTTCCCCCAGGGACCTTGGGGCCCAGGGGCAGTGCCAACCTCTTTTCGTGGGTGTACCCTCAGTGGCATCCGTGGGAGGTACAGCAGCTTTGCAGCCAGGCGTGGTGGCCCACACCTGTAACCATAGCATAGGGGGAGGCTGAGGCAGGAGACTGCAAGTCCAAGTCCAGCCTGGACAGTCTAGCAAGGGCCTCTCTGAAAATACAGAATGAAAGAGGGCTGAGGACATAGCTCAGTGTAAAGGCCCTGAGTTCAAACCTTGGTACCAGAAAAAAAATGTAGCTCCTGGAGTTGCTTGTTTGGTTTCTTTCTTGGCAAACAGTGCAAGGTCAGCCACATGGGAAAGCCATGGGTGATGTTGATAAGCCTGGAGTAGATTATGCCTCTGTGGAGGGCGCAGGTTTGAAATGAGAAAGAGTTGCTACCCATGAGGTCCACAGGGTAGTGCGGCCAGAGGGGAAGAAGCCTTGGGGTCCCTGTGCTCACGAGGGCCCTGTGACAATGAGGAGGGATGTGGGATCCCAGCACAGTGGGGGCAGAGACTGGCGGGGCTCCCTGGGCTGTGCTTCCTGCCTGCAGTGTGGACGTGCCTCTGGCCAGCAGCAGGTTCCTGTAGGATGCGGCTCGGCACGCTCCCAGCCCTCCTCCTGCCCCAGGGCACCTCACACGTGTGTTTGGGGCACGGGGAGGTGGACAGTGATGGGTGGGGTACAGCTGACCAGAAGTTCCCACAGGAGGAAGGGGCTCTGATCATCGAGGGGCTCCTCAACATTGCCTGGGGGCTCCGCCGGCCCATCCGCCTCCAGATGCAGGACGACCGGGAGCCCAGCCACCTCCCCTCTGCCTTGTGGCTGCCTGCACCGTCCAGCTGCCCCCTGTGAGTGTGGGGACCAGCGGGGAGGGACTCCGTGACACCTTCCAGCCCGGCACCTGACCCCAGGAGGAGCCCAGCCTACGCGTGTCCAGAGGCTCCCTCTGTCCCTCCTACACCTGCACAGCCGAGGCCCTGCTCACTGCGCACACGTGGGGCCTGAACACAGAATGAGAAACATCCCTGGGCACAGCTGGCAACACCCCAGGGCTGCCCCCACCCCTGTGCTTGCACCACATCCCACCCAGCATGGTGGTCCTTCTCTGCCCGGCTGGGTGCCCGGCCAGGGTCTGTCCTGGGTCCTGCCCGCTCCCTCGGGGAGGCCCTCCTCGAACGCTACCCGGCTGAGCTGCGGCCTGAGACGGGCACCGCTGTGTCCCTGGTCACAGCCCAGCAGGCCAGACTGTGCGGCTCCTCACAACGAGGACCGGAGCCTTCGCTACGCCTTCCTGCCGGAAGTTCACCCACCTGCACCTGCCCCGCTGTTGACAGGGCCTCCTCTGGCCGAGCTCCCTGCTTGTGCCTCATCCAGTGCTATGGCCCCTTTCAGGAAGGAGCCCCCTCCACAGGACTCCGGGGTGCCTGCCCGGGAGCCAAGTGCTCAGGCAGTGCACCAGGCCGCGGGCTCCGGGGACACTTCAGGTAAGCGAATCCCGAGGGGTGTGGGGTGTATCTCATCGGAGCGCAGCAGGGACGGGATGAGGGCAGTGGGGGCAGGACAACAGCTGCTGCCCAGCTGACAGTCCAGAGTTGGTTTTAGGGGGCTCCTCACAGAATACACACGTGTCGGGGCCCAGGTGCCCTGCACAGTGTCACTGCACAGAAGGGAGGCCTCGCTCGGGGACCAACCCCGGACCTTGTCCTCACGCTCCAGAGCCGGAACCTCCCAGCCTCGTGTCCTTCCCTCAGCGTCAGCGCAAGGGCCTGTCCCAGAAGGTGTTCAGAGGGCACCTGGCTGGGCTGGGACAGACTGGGGCTGTGCCACGTGACACTCCTGCCTGCGAGCCAGCTCCACCCTGCCTGGCACAGCTCCTGCAGGAGTGGCCCAAGCATCCCTGCAGAGCGGCGACTGCTGGGGCAAGTGAGCCAGGTGTCCTTCCTCTGTCCCCACAGGGGCCCTGGAGGAGGACGAGGAGGTCCCCCAACTGATGCGGACCAAGAGTGATGCCAGCTGCACGATCCAGAGGCGGCCCAAGCGCCACGCACCCGGCGAGGCCCAGCGGATCCGGCGGCACCGGTTTTCCATCAATGGGCACTTCTACAATCACAAGGTGACCTTCCAGCGTGGCCAGCCAGGCCGTCCTAGAAGGCTCCCCAGAATCGCACCCCAAAACATTCCCTCAGGAGCCACAGTCCCCTGCCTGCTGCCACCCATCCATTCCCCCAGTCCTGGGGTTTAGCTGTAGTGAGGCCATTTCTGGGAGATTTCCCTCTCAACCTGTGAGAACAGAAGGTCTCGTGCTGTCCCTGTTCCCATGGGTTGAGCCTTATGGGGTGTGCCAGGCCTGTTTGTTCCAAAGAAGCTGGGGCCCGTTCCCAGGACTGCCTTTTGTCCAAGTGTGCATTGTCCTGACCTTGGGAACCAGCACCTTCCCCATGACGTCACTCTGCAAACACGGGGCTGTAAGAAGCAATTGTTACTATAAATGGGAGGGGTGGCAGAGGGTGAGCCGCAGGAGCGGCCGAGCCTGTGTATGCCGCATCCTGCTGTGCTGGGAAGTGGAGCGGGGGTTCCCACAGGGCAGCTGCCCTCCGGAATGACTCATAGCTGGAAAGGGGGGTGTTGGGGTCACACTGCAGGAGCACCAGCCCAGGGCTGGCCGCGCTGGGACTGCTCAGCCACTGGGGTGCGCAGGCCCTGGGGAGAAAGCTGTCAGGCCGCAGGCCGGCCCTGCTTTGACCCAGCACTTCTCTTGCCCTAACCCTGCCCCCAGCTTTGCGCTGCGTGCTGTGGAGTGGCCTCACGGTGTCCTTTAGGTCCGGCTCCCAAAGGGGTTTAGTCTTCAGGAAAAAGAGGACTTTGCCCCTTGATGCAAGTGTGCAATCCCAGGGCTCAGCTCTGGTGCACAGGCTTCCCCCGCCTCCCCTGGGGTGCCGGGCATCCCAGGACCCTAGGTCATGGTGCTGACCTTTCAGGTGGGTGACCCTGACCACCTCTCTGACCTGCTGCCCTGGGTTTCCTCTGGGATAAACGTTCCAGGTACATCAGAGTGTGCAGCGACAGTGAGATCCGAGACTGAGCAAAGTGTTAGCGGTGCCTCGCGCAGTTGGTTGCTGAGGACTGTCCTGCGTGGGCAGTGTCCTGGGCAGCTTCACATACTGACGCCTCCAACTTAGGATGAAGTTAGGTCCTGTGCAGCCAGCAGAGATTTAAAATATCCCGGGACAGAGGCAAACCTCTTCCACCCGTCCTCCCGAACAACCTTAGTAATAGTGATGGAGTGATTATGGCGCTACCATTGTGCCCTCCATGATCCTGTGGCTCGTGGCACTGTCCGCCCTGGGAGATGCCATCCTGTGGCATGCCACTAGCCTAGGAAGTGGCCAAATACAAGACTCAGTAGTTTCTACCCCCTGTGTACCATTTTCACACCATCTGTACAATGGACCAGCTGTCCAGTACCTCACGGGACAAAGCGAGAAGCTTCAAGAATAAGCGCCAAGTTAGTGGCACACACCCTGATGCCAGCTACTTAAGAGGCCAAGGCAGGAAGATTACAAGTTCAAGGCCAAGGGCTGGGGAAGTAGGTCAGTGGTAGAGCATTCATCTAGCATGTGCAGAGTCTCCTTCACACACATGCACACACACACACTTGCACACATGCACACACACACACACGAATGTAATGAGCCTGCTCCGACACTGTCAGGAAGCCCGGGGTGTGTGGCGGAGCCCTGCTGTGCACATAACAGGAGCTGGGGCGCCACTGCATGGCCCTGGGAGCTGACGGGTGTCCTCAGCTGGAACCATGGTTTTAACAGGTGCTGCGGAGGCTGCACTGCTGGGACTGCATCCTTCACCCAGAGCTGACTTGGTGTGGAGTCTGCTCTGGGAGCTGCAGCAGACAGGACAGCAGGCTGGGGCAGCGCGGGCCAGGCCGCTCTTGGGGAACAGAGCTGTCTTCAAGGGTGGCACCTCGGGCAGTGTGAAAGGTGGAGAAGGGGTGGGGGCTGCTGCGGTGGGACCAGGGCTCTGCCTGGCACCACTGGGAGGACGAGGAGGATCGGCAGACTCTCCTGACTCGGTGGGTAGAGTGATGAGGAGCCCACCCTCACCCTGCTCCCCGGTGTCAGAGAGACCTGGCCCTGGTGTTAGGGGGTGTGGGCGTCTTCAGCATCTTCTGTGAGATGCCCTGCTGCATCTGGGCATCGGGTGGGGGAGTGTGCCCACAGCGGGCACCGTGCCGCCAGCCCACGCCCCCAGAGCCTGCCCTGAGCCGCCCTTTCCTCCCACAGACCTCTGTGTTCACCCCGGCCTACGGGTCTGTGACCAACGTGAGGGTGAGCAGTGCCATGACCACACTGCAGGTGCTCACCCTGCTGCTCAACAAGTTCAGGGTGAGTGGGCCATGGCAGGGCCTGGCCGGGGGAGCACCCTGCTGGGCAGAGGCTCGGAGGGTGAGGGCGGACAATGGCAGGGTTTCCTTCACTACACGCGCCCGGGGTTCAGGCAAGGCAGTCAGGGTCCTGGGCCTGTGGCTTGTGCCTGTGGTTGTCTGCTCCTCGCAAAGCCGAGCTCTGACTCCCGGGGCCTCCCATGCAGGTGGAAGACGGCCCTGAGGAGTTTGCGCTCTACATGGTCCACGAGTCTGGGGGTAAGTGCAGCAGGAAGCGAAAGCCTATGTCCCTGCAGCGGCTCCCGGCTCCCAGCAGCCTTTCCGTCCCCTGGCCACGCTGCTTCTCCACCACCCCCATCGCTCTCAGAATCCCAGAGTCTTTCAAACCCCGGCCCTTCAAGTGGAGGCTGACCACCTCATGCAGACTCGGCCTGGAGTGCGACAAAGCAGCCGAGGCCAGTAGCAGGTGCACCAGCCACAGGCACTCCGGGGACGGTGGCCGGGAGGAGGGAGAACCTGGGCTCGCACAGCCCCTGGGGACACTGCAGAGCCAGTGACCAGCAGCGAAGGAGTCTGCCAAGATGAGAGTGAGGCAGAGTGGACAGTGGAGGAGCTGAGCTTCCTAGAGGACCCGGGACTGGAGAGGCAGGAAAGGGTGGCAGCGAGAGACGCCTTTCCCCGGGTGTGCTGGTCCAGGAGCCCCTGCGCCGTGACCAGCACTGTGTGTCAGCCGCAGGCGGGAAGGGCTGAGCCCCGAGGGAGGTCCGCCCGCGCCTGGCTCCTCACTCTGTCCCTGCAGGATCTCAGGACTGCGTTAGGCTCAGGGAGGGATCTGCTGCTGCACAGCGGACCCCCTGTGTGGCAAAAGGAGGGGCTGGGGCGCAGGTGCACTACAGAGGTGGGGGCGGGGAGGCCGATGGGGACACAGACTGCATTAGCAGGCTTCCTCACGGGGCTCGGGTGCGTTCTCGGGGTGGTCCGAGTTGCCCTTGGAGACTGACTCTGTCCTGGTGGAGAGAGGTGACACCCTGACCACTGGGCCTGGCCTGAGACAAGTGGGGAGGCCGAGCTCCCCTGTGTCTGCTCTGCTTGGTCGCCACCATGCTGCTGCCCCCCAGGGCCGACGTGAGGCGACCTGTCCCACTGTCCTTCAGCAGGTCGTCCATCTCTCAGAGGGGCAGTTCCATGACCCTGGCCGCCCGTTCTCCATCACGCTCCTGTCCCGGGGAGAGGTCACCCTGGCGTCTGTGAGCTATCTCAGTCTCCTTCTGTTCCAGAGCGGACGAAGCTAAAGGACTGTGAGTACCCGCTGATTTCCAGGATCCTGCATGGGCCCTGCGAGAAGATTGTCAAGATCTTCCTGATGGAGGCGGACCTGGGCGAGGAAGTCCCCCACGACGTGAGTGGGGCCACAGGGGTGGGCCTGGGGAGGGACCTCGGCCTGGTCCTCGGTGGCAGTGTCCACTGGGCCATCCTGAAGCTCCAGTGGCTTCTTCCTGGCCGGTCTAAACCAAGAGGACCGGGTCCCTGGCAGCCACACCTGTCTCTCCCTCTCTGCTGCGGTACCTTTTTCTCCAATGGATGGTGACTTTTTTTAGCAATTCATGCAGGGGCTCCTCAGCTGGGGCCTAATACGGGCTCGGAGGCCTGTGGGACAGAGCCCAGGAGGAGGCTGGGCCTTGTCTCCCGGGGCCTCCCCACAGGCTGGTGGGGCTTCGCTCCCTTGTTGGAAATGCTGCCCCTACCACCTGCCCACGGGGACGGGCACCTTCTTACAGTCGGCTCCGGCTCCCTCGGGGATAAGCCTGGCTGTGAGATGAGGAGATTCCACTGTGTCCACGCAGGAGCAGTGGGGCGCTGGGGGTGGCTGTGGCTCTGTGGACCTTGCTGGCCACCCACTGCGGAAGCCAGGAGGAGAGGAAAGCATGCTAGGACCTCGAGCATAAAGCTCATCAAAACGCTCTTGGGTTTCCTAGGTTGCTCAGTACATTAAGTTTGAAATGCCTGTGCTGGACAGTTTTGTTGAAAAATTAAAAGAAGAGGAGGAGAGAGAAATCACCAAGCTGACCATGAAGTAAGCAAGCAGCCGCTATCAGCCAGCCGGGCTTCCTGACACAGCCTCACACTCAGGGCGCCCTCGCTGGGCAGCTCCCGGCGCGAGCTTGGCCTCGGCTCGGTGCTGACAGCATGCCACAGGGAGAGGACGCAGCCCAGACCGCCCACCTCGCCGCGGTGTCCTCCCACACCAGGGTGGCTACAGAAAATGGGGCTCAAAGGTAGAAACAGGAGATTCCCAGTTCCGCTGGCAGCCCAGCTGCCGCTGCAGGAGGGTGCTTTGGGGGACGAGGTATAGGGGTCACCACGGCCAGCTGTGTGTCCTGGCAGGTCTGTCCCTCAGCGAGGCAAAGCGTGGAGCGATAGCCAGTGGGTCTCTGCCCTGCGGGGTGGAAAGGACAGCTGCTCGCTGAAGGGCTTGTGAGGCTGTGGCTTGGAGTCAGGCCGAGTGACTGTGGGACGCCGCACCCACCTGTGCAGCCCCAAGTGGGAGCAGCAGGAGCCCCACAGAGGCAGGAGCCCCACAGAGGCAGGAGCCCCACAGAGGCAGCCGCCACTGTACCACGGGCCTCGTCACCGGGGCTTCAGAGCTAGAGGGACCCGGAAACCCGCTGCTCAGACTGCAGCCCGCAGAGGACGCGGAGACAGGCCGAAGGGTGCGCCACAGGTTGTCTGCCCAACTCAGGCTGGAACACAGGTTCCCTCCTCCCTACCTCCGCCCTGGGCACTCTGGCAGCTTCAGTCCCGACTCTGTGTCCAAGCTAGACTCTACCACATGCTGCCTGCCGCTTGCGCGGGGAGCCCTGCCGCCCCTCCTAGGGAGCAGGAGAGCTCTGCCCCTTGTTGCTGAAGGAGACGCAGTGGAGGGCGCGGCGGTCCCGGGCCGGCCCCGAGAGCCCATCGCTCTGCTCTCCCCCAGCCTCGGTGAGCTCCTCTTTCCGTCTCCCCGCAGGTTCCAAGCCCTGCGTCTCACGATGCTGGAGCGCCTGGCGCAGCTGGTAGAGGCCGAATAGCCACCGGTGCCACCTCTTCCCCCACCCCAGCTACCAGTGCCGTGGAGCCCAGTGGCCTGGCTAACAGGTCACTGATCATCCCGCCGCCCAAGGAATTTAGCACCCATGCTTCTCATGTGCCAGAGCCTAAACAGGGCGAGCCCTGCTCCCCTGGGACCACACGAGGACCGACCACAGGCCCAGGAGCCAGGCTTGTTCAGCCAGGGTCTGCTGGGAGGCCGCCTGGGTGGTGAGACCCCTGCAATCGTGGCACAAGCTGCGCCATCTGGAGGGCGTTGTGGCCAGTCCTATGTATGCCGCAGCCCCTGCTCAGGAGGGCAGCACCAGGAGGCCACTACCTGGCCTTGTCACCCAGGAGCCACAAGGGCCTTGTCCACCCCTGCGTCCTGGCCCTGCTGTGGGAAACTGTGCCCCCTCATGGCCCTAAGCCCCAGCCCCGCAGCCCAGCGCAGAGGCTGAGTGACCAGCAAGAGCACAGGTCTGACCTCCACAGCCTCTTTGTGCTCAGGAAGACCCCTAGGCCGACGGGAAAGGGGCCACTCAAAGCAGTGTCACCTTGATGGTGGGGGACACAGACACCACAACGACACACCGTGGTAGTGGCAGCTCAGCTCCAGAAGACTCAGCACTTCCCGTCAAAGCCTGGCCATGAGGAGAAAGACGCACGGTGGGAGAGGCTCTCCGAGCCCTGGGGGCCAGACTCTGAAATAATATGTGTGTCCACCGGTGGGGAATTTCTGGGCTGAGTGAAGAAGGCTTTGCGACACCTGAGAGTGTTTATCTAACCCTGCAACTGAAGTCCAACTTTCCCTTGCTGAGGTCTGTGGGCGGCAGATACCCACGGAGGAACCACGGCGGCTTGTGCAGAGGGAAGACATTCCGTGCCAGCACTGCAGGGTCCCCGCACGGACCCCGGACAGGGCAGAGCTGGCGAGCCTCTCCCCGTGCGAAGCCCTGGGCCGTGCATGGTCAGAGGGGCTGGAGGGCCGTGCTTGCCCCTCCCCTGGTGGAGCAGCGTCTTAGGACTCAATAAAGCTGTGTTGCACCGAGCTGAGGGCATCAGGGCCGAGCTTCCTGTGTCTGCCCCGCGCTGTGTCCACTGTGGCCCAGCTCTGGGGAGCTCTCACCCGACAGTGTATGGGGCTGCAGCTGACATGGACAGAACCTTTTCTTCCTGTCCAGCTGGGGCCGTTGTGACCTGAGACACAGGGGGGCACACTGGAGGAGCCTGCAGGGGCCAGAGCAGCAGAGCCCCTGGAACTGCAGACTCTCAGCACCTGAGTCCCAGACACCCTGGGTAGTGGCACAGGAGAGGGTGGGATCATACCAGGCAGGAGCTCTGGAAAGCTGACTCTGAGCCTCAGACCTGGGACCACTTCTGTCCCCCGCCGAACATAATGCAGTGGCGGCCTCGTGCCAAGCCCACACTTGGCCCCCAGGCACCGAGATGGAGCCCCAGTGGGCCTTGTGCTCAGAGGTGTCCTCCAGCCACCGGGCGAGCCACAGCCACCCGGCGCTGGCCTGGGGAAGGTCTGAACTGTGGCCGCGGAGCTCTGCCTGCCCCGGCAGGATGGCCATGGTCTCTGGAAGCCATCAGAGCAGCAAACCCTGTCTATACCGGCCTGGGGGGTTTTGGTTTTTGCAATTGTTAAAGTATGATTTAAAGCCTTTTTAGATGAGTGTCACTTTGGAAATAGATATTATCAGAACTAATCTCTAGATATCACTCATGGCTAGGAATAATCTCCAGCAAGTTGCACAGAAAAGGGGAAAACATCTTTTTCTGCAGCCCTTGGAGGGGTTTGCACGAGTTTTGAGCAGAAGCCCTCAGGAAAGCTGCTGGTCCAGAGTGTCCTACATCAGGCTGCCAGGCACCAGCCCAGTTTCCTCCAGTCAAGGCCCTGCTCTGCCCAGTTCAGTGCTGGCTCCCTGGGCTCCTCCTGCTGCACATAGTCCAGGTAATCCAAGTAAAGCAAAGATGCCTGCCGTAAAGCGCTGTCTTGTCAGTGGCACTGTCCTCCGCCAGCCCAGGGGCGCCGCAAGGCTGATAAACATCACTGGATAAAATCAACGTGATTGCAAAAGAACTGAACTCAGGAAAAACAGTGTTGTTTGTCCAGAACAAATGACCAGAGGGACCAAAAACAGCTTGTTTTTCTGTAGCAATAACCCTGTGCTGCCTGCTTGGAGTGTTTACCAGAAAATGAGCTAAAGACCTTCTTACCAGCAAAACAAAGCCATGTACCAGGGACACATCTGGCCCCTGAGCTGCCAAGAATAAAGCCAAGGCAGACCCAGCCTGACCAGGTGACTGGGGGAGGAATTGGCACTGTCAGATATGGCCACTCATGGGGGCCTGAAGGTCCCCAGCTGCAGAGGGGCATCCTGGCCGGATGCAGAGGTGAGGTGTAGCCCCTTCCCTGAGCCTCTGCAGTGACCATGCAGGAAGCCAGGACAGAGCCAAGCAGCTCCAAGTACAAAAAAAGCCAGCTGCAGGCACAGTATTTAGGTCTCCACAAGCCGAGGTTGGGAAGGAGCCAACTGTCGACGTGCCCAGAGGCTACCGTACCCAACAGGCATGGGCTGTGCTGGGGCAGTCACGGGGTGTCTCAGGCAGCAGTGGGAATTCCAGGGTTCCTTCCACTGAGAGCCCAGAAGAACCAGAGTCGCAGGTGTGGCGGATCGAACCTTGCTCAGGGCCGCTGCACCAAGGGGTCCACTTAGGGGAGAGGGGCCCTCCCTGCTGAACCAGAGCTTGGGAGGCAGTGTGTACAAGCACATGCACAGGTGCCCGGACAGGGCCATGGGCAAAGAGGACAGTCTTGCCAGGTCGCTCAGCCCAGCAGATCTTCTTCCTAGCACGAGCCTGTTCAGTAGCACTATGCTCAGGGCACCGTGGTCCCCGCTGGGAGGTTCCCAGAGAGCCCTGGGCCATGGAAGGGTCTCCCTCCCTCAGCTCAGGTTCCCCAGAAGATGCAGTTAGAACCCCAAACTATGCACCCTCCAGTCTTCCCATTCTTTTTCGTCTCCTACAAAGCAGACATGACAGCTCTTGATGGTTTAATTTGCTCTGGAACGGCTTGGAACCCCAACTCTGGCTCCCAAGCCTGGCTGTTTGTAAAAATGTGCAACTTTTGGCCATGTTCTACAAAAACCAGGTCCGGATGAGTAAGAACCAGCTGCCAAAGGGAGGCGCAACGGGGCCAGGGAAAGAGGCAGATGGTCCCGAGCCACAGTCTATTAGGGACGATGCACAGAAGTCTGTCTTGCATAGCAGCAAGACAGGAGGCTCTCTGCAGCCCATGGCAAAAGGAAGTGGTCTGTTTGTACACTGAGCTAGACAACAGTGGCCTGAGCTGGCCAGGATTCAACACGCCTCTCTCACAGACTTAACATGCCCAAGGTCAGTCAAGAAACTGTGCAGACACCAGACACAACACACCAAACTGATTCACTTAGCAGCTTTGTTTTCCTGTAGGGTCAAGATGTCACCTGGTGGCAGACTGGAGGTCCCAACCAGGGGAGGTGTAGTTGTGAGAGTGGGAGCCAGGTCACCTGCCTCAGATTACTATCAGTAAAAGAGAGATGATAGTGTTTCCTGTCTCGGGTGCTGGGAGGCATTTCAGCTTTGCCACAAGAAAGTTGTTCTCTCCCTCACATTACAGCGAACTCTTGTGGCACAGACGACTTCAGGTGCCTCTGTTCCCTGTGTCTTCTTATCCTGGGTCACAGGCCGAAGGAGCTGCCCTGCTTTGGCCCACACTAGCGTAGTGGCAAAGTGAAGCGCACAGAGCTGGCAGGCAGGGGCCAGAGCTCCTCTCGGGCCGCAGTGCCTCACTTCCATGCACACCTGTCACATGGAAGGTGGGATGGGCTAGGAGGTGCGAGTCACCTGCAGGAGGCAGGAACAGGGGACTAAAGAAGGTGGCCCGGCAGGGCAGCGGCACCTGCGAGCGCTCAGGAGGCTCTGTAAACCAAGCCGAGAACTCTGTGAACACTTCACTTCCCAGGTTAACCACTGTAGCAGTGATAAACAACCAAGGGCAGAACCTCCTGTGGATTCTCCTCCTTTACCCCTTTCCCTCTGACCCATGTATCCTCTGGTCCTGGCCCCTCTCCACCCTCACCTGCGCACCTGGCCACCACTCACGCCCCTTTACTTCCTCCTGATTTTCATTTCCCTCCTTTTAAAAATCTTCACCTGGTCTCTAATCTGCACACTCTGGGACTGGCCCACGTATCTTCAGGTGTGAGACAAAGGGGTAATGTGGGGCACAAGGCAAAGCATTAGTTTTAATTCATGACTCTCTTACTTGTGTTTTGGAAAAATATTTATTTTCATGTCCTCAGAGCAAACAGTTCCAGCTGATGATGTTTGGCCTTAAAACTTGGAAAAACTATTGCCAGCATCTCCAGCCACTGCCCATTACTCCCAGCCCCTCCAACTACCAGCACCAACAGAATAATAAAAACCCTACTGCTTCCATTTTTTATGGTTATGCATTATGCTGAGTGCCTTCCATTGACTTATTTAAGCTTCACAATCTTCCAGACAGTGTCCACCAATCCCTGAGCTGAACTTCTGGCCCAGCTTCACCCGTGCCAGCTGCACATCGGGAAGCTCAGCCTGAGTGTGGACTCTTGAGGGCTAGGGTGAAATGTCACGGTCCCCTTTCCTAGGTGACCCGGACACAGATGGAAAAGGTCCTTGCAAGGGATGAAGCGCCTTACAAAGCCATTGGTGGGACAAACACCGAGTGCCTGCTACTGTGGGCACTGTTCTTGGTCCTGCAGACACAAAGCACGAAACGACAGGGCTAAACGACACTGTGCATGCCACCGTGAGCCGCTGGCGTCTGTTTAAAGCGGGAAGGCCTGGAAAGTTCTGAACTCATGGGTGCCTGGACCTGACTTGGGTTTCAAGATCATCCGGGTGAAAGATCAGGAAACCAAAGCAATAGCCCAGGCTTGAGGCAGTTAGCTCTTCAAGTCGCAGGAGAGATGAACGGAGGTCTGGGGCAACGACGAGGCGCTCGGGACCCTAGAGGGTCGCTCAGGCCCGCGGTCCGGACTTCCGCCAGCGCGAAGAAGGACCATAGAGGCTCGCTCCGCCCGTTCCTAGAGCGGCCGCGCCGCGGCGTGGCGAGCGGCCCGCACTTCCGGTGGAGCGCGAGTCCGGGCGAGGGTGGTGGCGGGAGAGGTGAGTGGGTGCGGGGTGTGGCGGCCTCCGGGCGGCGGCTCGGACTGGGGGGGAAGGGTGTGAGCGCGAGAGGGTTCTGCCGCGGGCGTCGGGGCTAGGCCTGACCGGCCTGGCGGATTGGGGCCAGAAGCGGAGGGCTCCGGCTGGGGTCCCGGGCCTCCCTCCGCGCGGGTCACGCCGCGTCCATTGTGCCGCCCCGAGCGCCGTTCTGTGGTCCGCTGGCGGCGGCCCTTCCGGGTCCTCTCGCGGGGTCCGCACGCCTGCTTTGCCCGGGCGACTGCGGGGTGCGGGCGAAGGAGGGCGCGGGCCGCCAGGGGCATGGGCATCTCCAGTCCGTGTCACTGCCGTAGCGTTTTTTAAAGAACGTGCTTTAAAAAGTAAATATATAGGGCCGGGAATTTCGCTGAGTGTTTCCGGCTTCTGCTTTGCAAATGCAAGGTCCCCAGTTCGATCCCCCGTAACCACATACCATCATGGGGGGGGGGGGCTCGCCCACCAGCAATCAGTAGCACACACCACAATGCCGGGGAGCTCGCAGCACTCAGGAAGCAGAAGGCAGGAAATTTTTGTGAGTTCGAGGTTTGCCTGGGCTGCATAGTGAGCTCAGGACCAGCCTGAACTACAAAAGCGAGACACTGTCTTAAAAAAAAAAAAAAATTGTTATATTGGGGCCGGGGATTTGGCTCAGTGGTTCTGGCGTCTGTCTTGCAAGCACAAGGGCTGGGGTTCAATCCCCGGTAACCACATAACAATACTGGGTGTGGAGACTCACCCCAGCAGCGACCAGTACCACATACCACAGTGCCGGGCGTGGTGGCTCACGCCTGTCATCCCAGCACTCGGGAGGCAGAGGCAGGAGGATTGCTGTGAGTTTGAGGCTGAGCTCAGGGCCAGCCTAAACTGCAAAGCGAGACCCTGTCTCAAAGAAAAAAAGAAATTGTTATATTAAAAAATATATATATATATTATATACGTGCGTGACATATTACGCGATGTCTGCTGTGTAGCAGGTGGACTGTAAATATTTGGTGGAGTTAGGGAATGATGGGAAGTGCACCTTTTGCACCTTTATATTATATGTAGTTTGCTCTTTCTGATACCATAATTATAGCGAATAATTGTTAAATATTCAGCTAAAGTCCAGCGCACCCTTAAGCCTGTAGTCTCAAGTATGCAAGATGAAACAAAGGCAAGGGAAAATGATGTCATGTGTATTTTCATCTGCTTGTTCTGTGTGCATATATGCAGAGAAATCCAGGGTAATTTTTCCTATTTTTAATGTTTACAACTTGACACACGATCCAGAAAATAGTTCCAGTAATTTTATTCTGCAAACGAGCTTCTCCCACACTGCTGCCTATTTCGGTTCCTCTGGCTTTTAGTTTGCATGTCTGGGTGATTTTAAATAGCCTTGAGACAACCATAAGAGTAAATAAGATGAATTTATTTGAAAATTTTTAACACTTGGGTATTTTAAAAATTCCATCCTATTTTTACACGAAAACCACTCGCAACTTTGTCTCCTTTTGTGCATGTTTTACTTAGTACATTTTTCCCACTCATATAATGTCCCTGACTGGAAAAAAAGATCTGTTGGGGTCTTTTTCTCCTTCCAAACACAACCTTTTGGATTGTTCTTTTTCTTAGATATTTGGAATCCAAAAAAAGTAATAATAGTACATACATCTCTTCACTGAGGTTTTTCCTATCCACTACTTACCAACTAGATTTACAGTAAATTTAAAACTTAAAAAGTAAATTTCCCCACCCCCTCATGATTGAGGATTAAACCCAGGGCTTTTACACTGAGACACTTCTCTAGCTCTTTTTATTTTTTATTTTGCTACATTCTGCTAATTACCTAAGCTGGGTTTGAATGTATCATCCGCTTTACTTCAACCTCCCATGGCTGGGATTATGGGCCTGCATTACTACAACCAGCAATAGCTCCTACTTTCAGAGCAATTTTGCTACATAGAACTAATTATATATGACTGCAGAAGTCTCTGCAAACTTATTTGTGGCAAAATAAGAAAAAGTAGGACTATATCATGTATGATTTGTCATATCTTTCAAATTTGGATACCTTAGTTCACCATTAAATGAGAAAGTTAATCTGAAGGAGTAAATTTGAAACAAAGATATAGTGCACCCCCAAGTAACGATCATCCTGACATACAGACAGCTTGGGTTTATTAGGTTAGTGGAAGATTCATCTGCTTCTTGCTGTCTGTAGTGTACACCCAGGTAAACTTCCAGATCTCAGCTGTACTGACTTAGTTAGAATCGGCCCAATTGAGTTCATAAGTCAAGGTCCACTGTATTCTATTACACAAACACTGTGTGAAATTATATCTTCTTTTAATCTTGCCTTGTCCTCTTAGTCCTTCAAAATAATATGCTCATTTGATAATGCTTTTTTTTTGAGACAGGCTTTCAGTGCTGAGACTATAGACGTGTGCCCCCTTACCAGTGATACTGCTTTCAAAAACATTTTACCTCATCATTTTTTTGGCCTTCCCAGTAGACAAAAACTCCAGTGGTATTTAAATTTAGCCTCTGGAATTACTAGAATGATTTTGCAAGTATTTTCCCCCAGCATTAACTTTATTTTCATGTGTTTTAATCACATTTTAAAATACCAGAGTAATTTTGATGAGTTGAGGAGGTACCGATCATCTGTATCTTACTGTTTTTGTTCCGTGCAGGAAATACTGAGCAGTCTCACTCTAGAAAATGAAACCATCGTTCAGAAGACAGTAGACTTGCTGACACATACATTTGACTTTCCACCATGCGGCTAACAAAACCGAAGGCAGGGAAGGGGGGGAAGGGGAGTATTTCTCGGGGTTCAGGCCAAGGAAAAGCCTATGAGAACAAGAGCAAGCGCAAGCCAGCCCGGCAACGGCAGAAGTGGGGGGTGACCATCCGCTTCGACTCCGGTTTGAGCAGGCTGAGAAGCAGCCTGGATGAGAAACCCTACAAGTGCACTGAGTGTGAAAAGAGTTTCGGTCAGAGCTCCACCCTTTTCCAGCACCAGAAGATCCATACTGGAAAGAAGTCTCACAGGTGTGCCGAGTGCGGGAAGAGTTTCTTTCAGAGCTCCAATCTCATTCAGCATCGTCGTGTCCATACTGGGGAAAAGCCCTATAAGTGCGATGAGTGTGGAGAAAGGTTTAAGCAGAGCTCAAATCTCATTCAGCACCAGAGGATCCACACTGGGGAGAAGCCCTACCAGTGTGACGAATGCGGCCGGTGTTTCAGCCAGAGCTCCCACCTCATTCAGCACCAGAGAACCCACACTGGGGAGAAGCCTTACCAGTGCAGTGAGTGCGACAAGTGCTTCAGCCAGAGCTCCCACCTGAGGCAGCACGTGAAGGTGCACAAGGAAGAGAAGCCCCGGAAAGGCCGGGCCAAAACCGTCAGAGCAAAGCCTCACCCCGTGACCCCCTGGAAAGCTGGGGCCGGAAGGAAGTCGGCCGCGGGTCTCCGCCAAGGGAAGGCCACTGCTTCAGGCCTTTTTAGAAAAAATAAAAAGTAAAGGTAAAAGCTCTCTCAGAACTGGGAACGCTTCATATTAGAGCACTTCGGTTCTGAATCCTTCCCTAGCACGGAGACTTTGGGGGTTTAGGGATACTGGGCTCGCGCCGCCTGGGTCCAGATGCCCTCATTTCTTTTTTATGTGACATGGAACAGGAAGAATTGAATGTTTTTAGAACTGAGGACCATGATCAGTAGAGAAGTTAGAAAGTGGATCCTACCCTAGCATGGAGACTTGAGGGTTTAATGACGTTGGGCTGAGGTTCGTGATTCAGCTGCCCTCATTTCTTTCTTATGTGACACGGAGCGCAGAGACTGAAAATACGTTTGTAGAACCAGGACCACTTAATAGAGCACTGAGGTACTAGGTTCTTCCCGGCACGGAGTCGTGGCGGGTTTAACGAGAGCTGAAACTGGGAGTCCGGCTATGCCTCCCTCCTTTTTAAATGTGTGCAGCACAAAAATATGAAAATAGGTTTTGAGAGAATATAAGATCCTTGACCGCATTTGAAATTCCTCCCTGCATCATTTTGATGAAAAACATTTGTGAAAGTGATTACTCAGTTTTAGGACTTTATGTGGAATGAACAAAGGCAAAGGAATGAATTTCATTAGTTTTGAAGTTCTGTAACAAATTTGGAGCTCTTACGTTGGTAAAGCGCAGTATATTCACCAGTGGCCCATGATAGGATTGAAGATTCAGTGTAAAAATGTGTTCAGGTTCACACAGTAACGCGCAGAGCCCATGTTTTACCGTCTGTTCCCTCCATTTTTTTGACAGTTGCTATTTAAAGCTTTGGGTAAGAATGCCCCATTTTCCACTGTGGTTCTTCATCGGAGACCCTAAGGAAGCCAAAGTGAGGACTGAATTAGCCCCAACTCTCCTATTGATACAGTACTGTCGTTTGTCATGTTACTCCTGTGTCACTTGTTTTCCAGAAGTGGGATTGATTTATGTTCATCATGCTTACGGCCTCTTTGGACATTTTCTTGTGTTCTGATAAACTGAGTCATACTCGTAGAGCTACATGGACAAATCACATTTTACCAACAAATCTCATCTTGCTTCTTGCTAAAATAATCTACAAATTAGAAACTTCCCTGTCTACGAGTCATGAGCTTTAGATAAATCTGCTTATCTTAGACAAATGTCTGTCACCAACAAATCATTTCCTATGTCATTGCATTGTACCTCCTTTAAAATGTACTTTTTTGGTATTACAAGAAATGTTTAAGAAAGCTAGAAAATGTTTGTTAATATCCATCAGGATGATGCCAAATGTCTCATTTCTGATCAGCCTTCAGCTCAAGTTTTCATTTCTCTTGAATGCCAACATTATTCTAATTTTTTGGTATATTTTGTAATCATCATTTCTTGCTGTATTAAAGTTATTCATAAAATAAAATATTTTGCATAGTAATGCTTTGTTTATTCTGGTACATGATTTAGATAACAGACCTACATAGTGGAAGAATCACTTGTTTTGCCTGTTTGGAGCTCCTCAAACTTGAAATTTGCCTCCTGACCTTGTGTCTGAGGGCAGGGCTGTAGATGTAGCCTTGTGGACCAGTTTTATCCAGCAGGATCTGTTAGATACTTTGGAAGTATGAGACAATTTCTCTTTTACACAAGACTGGCTGTTTGGCTTCCTGGTTCATCACCAAGTTACTTTGTAGCAGGAGCATGGCTGTGGCCTTTCATTGCATTTAATGTCTTACTTGTTTACTTTATATCTGCAATAATTTCTGGCTAGAACCAAGACCACTTTCTAAACTTTTATACCTTGCCCATTTTGATAACTGCAGGGTCCTGCAACGGAAAGAGCAGCTGTATAGCTAGTTGCGCAGTTTACATATCTATCTGTAACAGACACATTCTATGTAATAAAGCGAGTACTTCAGATTCCTAATTTAGCCCTAGTTTGATATGGTTTCCACTTTACTAGAACATTAAAACTGGGAACAAATAGGTGAGTTTGCTGCAGCCTTCAGCAATAATGTGTCACTATAGCTTTATGCTACTTGGATGAGCATTTCACAAGATAGAAGAATCACAGCTATTCAAAATGAACGCAGCACATTGCTAGTTTAATGCACGAGTAAGGGTCTGTTCCAGAGAGAGAATGGGATATTTACACGTGTGTGTACCTACATGCCGGAGTCGTCTGAATCTCTAACATCAGTGTGGAGATCCCTCAGAGAACTAGGGTTAGAGATCTCACGACCCAGCTAGTCCTCGTCCGAGTATCTTCCCAGAAGAATTAAACGCATTATATCACAGTGATACATGAACATTCATATTTATAGTGACAGTTTGGAATAACTAAATCTTGGAAGCAACCCAAGTGCCCATCAACCGATGAATGGATAAAAAAGATGTGATACTCTATACAATGGGGTGCTACTCTGCCATAAAGACATTTATAGCTAAATGGATGCAGCTAGAAGCTATCTCTTAGGTGAAGTAAACTGGACACACGTGTAAATATTGCAGAGTGACAGCTTTAGTGGGACCCCTGCTGCAAACCGCCAGACAGAAAGTCCCAGCTGTGCTAGAAACACCTGCAGCCATTGAGGGCCGGTAGCTATGCAGACTCATCCCTCAGTGGCTTCCTTGCTAACAGATTCTGGGCTTTTACATTGTTAATAAAAATGGTCACGAGGTGGCAGCAAAGGCAATATAATGGAGACCATCCTCTACCTCCAGTTTTCTTTTCCCCGAGAGTATCAGGCTCAAACCCCAAGGGCTGGGGTGTAGCTCAGTGGCAGAGCCCTCGCGGAGCGTGCGAAAGAACTTGCATTCGATCCTCCGTACCAGGGAAACGAAGTAAAAATCTTGAGGCCTCTTGAGGTCAAGTGGGGTTCAGGAAATGCCTTCAATGATGCAAATATAGCTAACAGCTTTAGTCAAATTACTTGGATGCCAATTCTACCCATTTTCACTGTAGGTTATGTATTTTTAAAATTAATTTTATTGGTACAATTTTAAAATGCATAATGATCAGAGGGAGTTTGTACCTGTACTGAATGTATCTTGATTCTTCTTTTTCTCCCAATACCCCTTCCTTCCAGTTCTCCTCCCTCTGTGATTACACAAGCCGTTTCCATTTTTCTTCTTTTTTTATTTTCCTTCCCCCTTTCAGTTTCCCTTTCCTTTTGAACAGTTTCTTCCTATTTCACATGATTTATTATATAGTTTGTCCTTATTTGCCTTTTAAGTTTCTCACACTAGGGACAATGTAATATTTACACATGTGTGCGATTTATTTCACTTAGGAGTATAGCCTCAAAAAAGCACGGTCTCAAGTTTCATCCATTTAGCTAGAAATGTCTCAGGCTTATCTTTTATGGATCAGTAATACTCCACTGTATTAAAAAATCATTTTAATCTCTTCATCAGTTGATAGGCATTTGGACTCTTTCCAAGGTTTAGCAAGTACAAACTGCCACTACAAATATAGAAAGGCGTATACTGCTGTGCTATGATGGTTTTTATTCTTTTAAGAAGACAACCAGCAGAATTGCTGGGTCAAATGGGACTTCTAATCCTAATTTTTTGAATTGTTCCTCAAGGCACAGGGTGATAAATAAGTTCCTGTCTTAGTAGGAAAAGAAAAAGGATGCTCTAAAGCAGTGGTCCCCATCCTTTGTGGCCCCAGGGAAGGAGGCCCCTGGTGGCATGAGGAGAGGAGGGAGGCAGAGAGGACCGGGTCGACCCCGTCTCACCTTCAACGGGGGCTGTGTAGAGCGTTTGTCCAAGGTCTGGCTCAGACATTCACTATACTGTGGCTGGACATCGCCCCCAGCACGCATGCGCGCACACACACGCATACATACATGCACACACGCGCACGCACACACACACGCGCCTCAAGGTTCTGGTGTCTTCTGTTGGCTGGACAGTAGACTGCAGTCCTCGATGACAAGAGCACCCCAGAGGGGAAAGTGACAGCCTGGAGCGCACGGCGAGGTGAGCTGCTGCTTTTGGTGTGACCGAGTCACGGCTCATCTGCCCTCAGGAGAGGGGCTGGGAGGATGGGCGTCCAGGACCAGCTCTGACCCGCGATGTCTTAGTCACGTTCTCATCTCAGAGGAGCGTGCCAACACCCAGAATGTAAAGGAGGAGACCTTCTTCTGTTTCGCGTTCTCGGTCCGTGGTCGGCTGGTTCCCTGGCAGAAGTGGTGTGGCGGGGAGGCCCAGTGCAGGGAGCTGCTCACGACACGGTGGTCAGGAGGGGCCGACAGAAGCCACGAGCTGCAGGGACACAGCGTGCAGGTCACACCCTAATGACCAGCTGCAGGCAGCGAGTCAGCTCCAGGGTCCCCACTATCCAATCACCTTCTCAGCCGGTGAGGCTTTGGGTGGACACTTCGAATTCGGACCATTTCAGATCCAAACACCCCTGAAAATCTTGTTCTGAAATTCAGAACAATGTCACCAATACAGAAGAAACCCAAGGTCAGAAAGCAAAAGGGAAAATTGGGATGTTATTGAGTGCAGAGTTCTATAAATATCCATTGGGCCATGCTTTTTAAGTTTTTCAGAATATTTGTATTCTTCCTAGGTGCCATTTTAGGTGATGCAGTTGGGAAGCTGGACTGTTGGGGGCATCTGAGCTGTGTATGGTTTCCTCCTGTAGTCAGTCCCTGCGTCGTTCCCCAGTCCGCTTCGCCGTTTCCTCGCACTCTGCCTCTTTCCGGTTGCCATAGTGATCACCCTGACTCCTCGGCGCGTCCCGCTTGCTGACTATGATTCTCCATTTCTTCTCACTCCTTTTCCTGGGAAGCTACAGAATTCTGCAAACATCTTAAGGGACAGTTGTCGACATGCCTACCTTCATTCTTTTCCCTTTCCTTATTAGAATTTTGGCTCTACTGCTTTCAGTTTTCCTTCTACTTCGGGAAATCTTCTGGAGTTTCTGCTGGGTTCTCTGCTTCTGTTAGAAGTCTTACCTGAGCAGGGACTAGAGTCTTAGCCTATTTCTCAATGCTAAGAATCAACAGGTGCTTCTAGGGAGAAAATAACCATAGAGTATCATCCAATCAATCCACAGTTTCTCCTGATGGCTTAATCCTGGTTGATTTAACAGCTCCTCATTACCTCAAGAAATAAGAAATATATCTTTATCATATTTACCACCGTAAGAAACATCAAACGGTGTAAGTCCATGGTAGAGCACTTGTGTGGTAGACACAGGCCCTGCTTTTGAGCCTAGTGCAGCCACTAGGTAGTGGGTGTGAATTAGTGATCAGGCTTTGATTATAGATTGATGGGATGATTACCTCAAATTACTCTCAAATTACCTGCTCTGGAGCAGGAAGATAAAGACAGAAGACCTCCAAATTAAACTAATTTATCTTTTAAACTAACTCTTCCTAATGAGTATTTCCTGAAAGAAAGGCTTGTTGTCTTAGTAAGATCTAGCCTAATGCCTATTAGTCCCCAGGTCTAGCCTAGCCTGACAATGACTTCTCTCTTTTTTTTTTTTTTTTTTTTTTGAGACACGGTCTCACTTTGTAGTTCAGGCTGACCCTGAGCTCAGCTTCAAACTCACATCACAGCAATTCTCCTGCCTCTGCCTCCCGAGTGCTGGGATTACAAGCATGAGCCACCACACCCGGCTCTGTGGTATGTGGTACTGATTGCTGGTGGGTGTGAGTCTCCACACCCAGTATATGTGGTTACTGGGGATCAAACCTGGGCCCTTGCACTTCCAAAACAGGCACCAGAACCACTGAGCTAAATTTCCTTTTAACAGTTAACCTATGACCAAACAAAACAGAAAAGTGACAGCACAGATAACTTCAGAACTTGATAAATAAGGTGCAAGAAAATGGTACTACCCAAAGGAAGCATTTCTTTGACAACATATCTGTTGATTTCTAAATTTAAACATGAAAGATGCTATAAGTTCACATGGACACACATCCCACCAAGCTCAGGGACTGAGATCAGTAGTGCACCTGGAGTCAGTGGGGAGAAGCTGTAGTAACTGCTGTCTCTGCAGGATCGCACGGACATGGCTGAGGTTCACACACCAGCAAGTGGGACTCGTGACGAAGCATCTACTGACAGTGTCGGGAAGAAAGCACCAGCCAGCGCCCGGCAGGCTGTGCCACTTTTCTTTATGTACCCGTAAATAAGAAGCTAATTCTTTTTCCTCTAAGGACAAGTTCACCTCAGGCCACCTTTTCGTTTCTGATCCCCTGAAAACCTCATGAAGGTGATATGGCTCACAGGCTCTCAGGAGACCGCCAGTTGTCTCCCCTGCTGGAACCCACCTTCTCTAACTGCTTCCTAAGGAGTGTGGCCAGGACCTGTGACTGGATTCGGGCCAGTGGAATATAGGCAAGGGGCCAGTGACGTGTCATTTCTGTGACTACTTTATACAAGATGCAGCTGCCATCTTGGTAGCAGACTCTTGTTGGGTGATGAATAGACTAGTGAATCAGCCAAGTTATGAGGCAGTGCTGCTTGTGGTAAAATACCCCTCATTGGCAAATTGCATCTGGAAGCCATAGTTTTTGCTTTCCGGAGAGCAGCGACTCTGAAAGCTGCTGACCCTCGAGAGGCTGTTGGAGACACGCCTACAGCGTGGCTTCTCCCCTCTCCATGGCCATAAACTTCTTTCCTGTAATTCACGTCAGTTAAAAGTAAACGGAACTAAAACCAAAAAAGTAAATGGAACTGGGCCTCCTGCGAGGTGTGAACTGCAAAAGACAGCACCGCTTGTGATAGGTTAAGCTTCCTCAAGCCGGCTCTGATGTGCGGCCAGCTAACTCCTGTCTGGATAAGGCCGCTGTTCCACGTGCTTTCTCCCTTCCCTCTTCTCTCTCTTGTCTGGGTTGAAAACTGATTTTTTTAGGGCTTTGAAAAACAAAATTTTCCTGGCTTTTTAAGATTTGTGCAGAAAAATCTACAGTTGTTCTGACGGGTTTGCCTTCATATATGGTTTTTCTCTGACAGCTTTTAACATCCCCCCTCTTGTTGGACTTCTGCAGTGCTGCCTGTGATGTGTCATAGAGAGCTTCCTTTCTAATCACAGCTATCGGGAGGTCTACATGCTTACTGTCCCTGAATGTTGAATTAGTTCTCAAGATTTGGAAATATTTATGCTATCTCCTTAGGAAGCAATTAGAGAAGGTGGGTTCCAGCAGGTGGAATAAACTTAAGCTTCTTGAGTCATCTTCAAACGTTTCCTTTATTGTCATACTTCTCAGGAGCATTTTTTTTTTTTTAGTCATCTAATAGGTGTTAGATCCAGTTTTCCTGGTGTCTTATCTTTCTGGTGTCACTGATTTTATGATCCTTTACATCTACCTTTTTTCTGACACTATCCTCACACTGGCCACGTCTGCTACTCATAATTTCTACTGATTTTTCATATTATCTATCTTTGCTTGCTTTCATTTCAGAATTTATAGGGTTTTTTTGAAATGGCCATTCATGTTTTATTTACCTCCATTAGTTTTCTTTAGCTCATTGAATATTTTACTGATAAAATCCATATCTAATTAAAATTTCTTTGAGCTTGTTAAAAATCTTATATATTTGCTTTTATGTTTCTTTTATCTCTTCACATATATTGACCATTTGGGGTTTTTAGTTTTTCTGTGCCTTCCTCAGCGGCAGAGCCTGTGAGACCGCGTTTGGAGAGCCAGGGCTTGGGGCACTCTGTTCCTTGCATTCTCACCTTTTTGTTGGTGTTGTACTGTGGATCGAAGGTTAATCCGCATAGAGAAGCTCCACCACTGCTGCAGAGACCTCTTCACTTAGATGCTGTCTTTCTCACCTGTGTCTTGTTTGGTTTGTTCCATCTTTATACCTCTCTTCAACCTATCCAGCACCATATCTGAGGATCTTCTTCATGTCCAGGCTTCCCCTGGGGTGTGAACGCCAGCACTACTCAGAGGGGAGAGCAAACTGGAGAAACAAAAGCTAGGGAGACAGAGCAAGGACACCTCAGTCACAAAACTGTACTCCTCGACGGAAACATGTCGGCGATTGCACTAAATGGGAAGCGCCTGTGTCCATGTTATTCCGACGTAAGGTCTGGGGTCGTGGGAGGAGACAGGCGTCCGGGGACGAGCTCCAGCAGGGAGAGCAGCCCCGGAGGGCTGAGCCCCTGAGCTCTCCCCCAACAGCCCTTCTATTAAGGAGCAATAGAAATTAACAAAGTCTGGGGGACATCCTGATGAGGAGACTCAGGAGTTCTGCATGATGAGCTTCGCAGAAGTTCTGCTTAACTGGTGACCGGGGAAATTGCCAAATGGCTGCAGCTTTCCCTACATATCCCCATGTAGCCCGATCATACTAGGTCACATTATGAAGTACATAGAAGTGATACATCCATATAGTTAGGTCGTATAAAGTACAGACGTAATACATATATTCATATAGTTCCAATCACTTTTCAACTTAAGTTGTTCCCTCGCAGTGTCCAGTCGACCTCCCAAAGCTTAACAGTCTGTCTCAATTCAGCTAGGTCCTTAACAATTTCAGTCAGCATTCTGGAGAGATTGATGCAGAGCAAGTCTGGTAGTAGCGGCAGTGATGGTGACAGCAATGATGACTCCGACCAGTCTCTTAGTTCTTTTAACGGATTATTTAGTCAGTACGGTAAATACCTGCACGGCCTTGTTGATGGAGGTTACAAGTCTTACTGCTCTCCCCTTCTTTAAACACAAGACGACGGTGCTCATCTTAGGTGAGAGGTGCCAAGGTGACTCCTTAGCTGTCATCAAGCCATGAGTACCCACGCACCCATGCTCTGTCTTAGGTTGGTAATCTCCTGCATCTCTCTTACCCGTCTTTGACTATCAGCCTCTACAAAAAAGAGTTATACCGTAGGCCCTGAAGGGGGAGCTCGCAACAGTAACTCTTGAACCTTGCAGGCTACCTTCATTAAAGAGCTCAGTGCTGCTTTTATGAGCACAGGAAAGTTTTCGTGACTTTTTTAGAAAAACCATCTACACGATGCACATTTCGGACTTGAGACAGGGCTACTGCGGCTGTAGTTGTAGTGGCTCTAAGGAGGAGCGCTAGGACCTCTGTGCCAATTCACGATAATAAGACCCACCATCCTCTGCTGAACCATAACTGAGAAATTGGTTGTTAATAACAGATAAGAATATAATTTTCACAATGCACATTAAACTCTTGTCTCTGATCATAGGTAACCCGAGTATCTCTTATCAGCAATGTATGTGACACATGCCAAAACAGGTCCTTTATGTTTTCCCAAGTCCTGCTTCTCCAGAAGATTATATCATTGTTCAATCAGATCTCCAATCCACAGAGAGACAAGAACTGAGTCCATTTCTTCGATAGGTATAGTGGTAAGTACAGCTGGTTCCTTGCTTTATGAAAACAAACTTTCAAAAGTTAAATCAAAAGTCATACTTGCATTTATTCAGATCTATATAGTGCATGATATACAAGTAAAAGTAGAGTTTTCAGTATTCCAATGAATAGAGGCTATTAGCAATAAGTAGGGTAGAAGTACACATGTCCGAAAGCTATGTTTATTTTTTATTGAGCCATTAAACATGTGGCAATGCCACTTGAGCTAATTTTCCTCAAATAGAACCAAAAAAAAAACTCCTGTTAATGACATTTCCATAGGAAATATTAATAATTCGAGGATTAATACTCAAACATTAACACAAATAAGCTCAATCTGCTTCATGTGAGGCATACTACATCTCGCATGGTGGAAGATTTTGAATATTTAAGATATCTGTAACACTTTCCCTCAAACCTATGAGTATAAAGCAAAAACAATTTTTAAAAATGAAGTAAAAAGTAGTACTGGAAGAAATCATAGATAACCATACTTCTGATTTTTTCCCTGCAAACAATGCTCATCTTTACCAAAATAAATAGGAATCAACTTCTACTGTCTAATTTTAATCTGTCTTCCTCTTCCTCTGTTTTAAGAGTCTCTCTCATATTATAGGTTCCAGGGAACCAACTAGTCTCATTCACTGTTATAGTTACATTTGGGTGTCCCCTTATGACTCCTTTATTAATAGAATTAGAAATATCACAGAGGCACCCCTGTATAGAAAGTATAGAAATATTACAAGTCTAATAAGTGTAGTTTTGTCCACTTACCTCGCCAAAAATAGAGTTATGGGTGTTGCTGGTTTTACCGTGGATTCAGCTTTACTGGTGAGTTTTTTCAGCTATCCCCACGTTGGGCGATGGACTGTTTTCTTCAGTGGTGTTCGCAGTTTCTTTGGCCTTGAGATTTTTCATTGAGACCCACAACTTTTCATGACCTGTGGAAATGTAGGCGTATCCTCGCCCCCACCGAAGAACAGTTCCCGGTTTCCATTCATTAGTCAGGACATCTTTGTAATAGATAGGCTGCTGTAACTTCTGCTCCTTCTGTACACACCAATGCCTGTCACTGGCTAACAAGCCATGACTGTCAAGATTTTAAAAATTTAAAGTTAAGAGTGCATTGTGAAGTTTTTGCCTGAGAGTCCTCATACTCAATTTTCCTTTTTAATAACATTTTTCTCAAAGTGTGGTTAGCTTGTTCAACAATTGCTTGTCCAGTAGCATTATGAGGAATTCCAGTGACATGTTCAATATTTTGTTCCTTCAGAAATGATTGAAGTTTAATGGAGGTATAAGGAGTGTTGTCAGTTTTTAACTGGCGTGGTTTCCCCATAACAGCCATAGTTTCTATAAGATGAGAAATAACAGCATCTGCGCACTCAGAACTTACAGCTGATGCCCATTGAAAACCTGAGTATGTGTCTATGGTATGGTGCACAGACTTTAATTTTCTAAATTCCTGATTATGGGTGACATCCATTTGCCACAAATCATTACTTTTCAGTCCACGAGGATTAATATCATCAAAAGTTTGAGCAGAATAAAATGAAGAAGGACATGTTTTAACAATATATTTAGCCTGTTGCCATGTAAGAGCAAAATTATATTTAAGGCTCTTACTATTAGCGTGATGTGTCTGATGGAACCGTGTAGCGGCAGCAACGTTGCCAATGAGGAGTTTATCAATAGCATCATTGCCAGCCGCCAGCGGTCCAGGCAGCTGAGAATGTGCACGAATGTGAGTAATATACAAGGGAAATGATCTTTGATGAACCAATTGTTGTAACTGAAGAAATAGTGTATTTAATTCAGAACCATCATCAGGAATAAAAGCTCTTTCAATAGACTACACAACCCTTCCAGCATACTGAGAATCTATAATGATGTTTAGAGGAATAGAGAAATCTACTAAAACCATGAGAATAGCATATAACTCAGCCTTTTGAACCGAATGGCTTTGAACCACTTTATGTAATTCATCAGAAAGATATCCAGCCATTCCTAGCTTATTAGCATCTGTAAAGAAAGTTCTTGCTCTTGGGAGTGGCTTATGTTTGATAGTTGTAGGGAGAATCCATGAGGTTTGCTTTAAAACCTGTAATATTTTCCCTTTAGGATAGGAACTGTGCACTTGTCTTACAAAATCAGAAAGAGTCATTTGCCAATTTTCATTAAGGGCATATAGCTGAGAGATTTCTTTAGTTATATAAGGAACAATATATCTGGATCATATCCAGATAGCTGTTGAACCCAAAACTGACTTTGAATAATCATTTCACAAATTTTTTTCTTCATAAATTTTTAATATTTTGTTTTATTAGATAAAAATTGGCACTCTAAAATATTTTCTTCCTTTTGAATAATTATACCCGTAGGTGAGTGAGGAGATGGGAAGATAACAAAGTTAATTGAACAAGTTAGTTCTAATCATCCCAGATAGGCACTGGCAATTCGTTCTTCTACTAGATGGAGTTCAGCCTCTGCAGCTGGAGTAAATTGTCCGGGACTATCTAACTGAGGATTACCTTGGAGAATTTGAAATAATTTAGTAAGATTTGCATTGGTTAGGCCTAGTGTAGGCTGCAACCAATTTATATCACCTAGAAGCTTTTGAAAATCATTAAGAGTTTTTAAGGTATCTTTTTGAATCTGAATTTTTTGTGGATAGATTACTGAAGCTGTGACTTTATATCCTAAGTAGTCGACTATATTGCCTTGCTGGATTTTTTCAGGAGCTATTTCCAGGCCTTAGGATTCCAAAGTATTTTTCAGTCTCTCCAAATTACTACTAATTGGTCTTGGCTTTCTACTGCCACAAGAATATCATCCATATAATGATAAATAATAGCAGTAGGAAAATGGATTCTGATCTGTTGTAATGGCTGAGCAAAAAAATACTGGCACAGAGTAGGACTATTTATCATACCTTGAGGTAATACTTTCCATTGATAATGCTTATGAAGTTTAGCATTATTGAAAGTAAGTACAGTAAAAGCAAACCTTACCCAATCTAGAGGTTGTAGTGGAATAGTAAAGAAACAGTCTTTAAGATCTATGACTAGCAAAAACCATTCCTTTAGAAGCATAGAAGGTAAAGGAATTCCAGGCTGTAATGGTCCCATAGGCTGAATGACCTTGTTAACAGTCCTTAAATCAGTTAACATTTTCCATTTCCCTGACCTTTTCTTTATCACAAAAACAGGTGAATTCCAGGAAGCATAGATCTTCCATATGACCTGCCATCAACTGCTCTTCCACTAAGGTCTCCAAAACCTGTAGTTTTTCCTTAGTTAAGGGCAGCTGCTCAGTCCAAATAGGAGAATCAGTAATCCCTTTTAAAGGAAGAGCAGTTGGCACAGCAGTGGCCCCTATGATAAATCTGGATAACCAAGACCCTGATGTCCCTTCTGAGTAGATTTGTAAATTATTTTTTGACATTATCTGACAAAGTAGGAATGTACATTTGTGCTCCTCACTGTTGAAACAAGTCCCTTCCCCATAGATTCATGACAATAGGGGCAACATAAGGCTGTAAAGTGGCCTGCTGTCCATCAGGCCCCTGGCACTTCAAAATGCTAACACTTTGAGAAACATCATTAAGAGTATCAAGTCCAGTAAATTGAGTATGAATCATTTTAAGGGGCCAAGACTGTGGCCAAGAAGTAGTAGAAATAGAAACATCTGCTCCCACGTCCACCAGACCTTCAATAGGTATATTATCAAGATAACAATCATCTTAGGGCAATCTTCCTTAAGGTTTGCCAAAAAACTTGTTTGCCTGTACCATCAAACCTTCCCCTTAACATACGGTAACAAAAGCAAGTGTGCAGTTCTTTCTCCTGCTTCTATTCGTATAGTTCTCTCTGCCTGTGCAAGAATCTGAATTTCCCCTTTATGGTCCTCATCAATAATTCCAGAACGTGGGTCAGGGATATAGCTCAGTGGTTCTGGCGCCTGTCTTGCAAGCACAAGGGCCTGGGTTCAATCCCCAGTAACCACATACAATACTGGCCGTGGAGACTCACCCCAGCAGCAACCAGTACCACATACCACAGTTCCGGGCGTGGTGGCTCACACCTGTCATCCCAGCACTGGGGAGGCAGAGGCAGGAGGATTGCTGTGATGTGAGTTGGAGGCTGAGCTCAGGCCAGCCTGAACTACAAAGCGAGACTCTGTCTCAAAAAACCTTAAAAAAGAAAAAAAAATCCAGGACATACTCGTAAACCCCTTAAAGTAAGACTATTTCTTCCCAATAACAGTCCCATAGTCCCAGGAGGGAGTGGACCATAAACTCCAGTATGGATTCAATATAAAGGAATTTTGGGAGATAGAAAAATATTACGAGGCACTGGAAGATCTCGGGCTGCACTTCCCTTAGAAGCATGCATTGAATCTCCAACACGGAGAAATCGGGCAGTTGGCTGTTCTGGGCTAGATTGACCTGCTGGTGAGCCACGCCATTGCTGACAGGAAGCATCTGGCTCATGTTATTTGTCTGAGGCCCCAAGCTAGGCCCATTTTCAGGTTTCCTGAAGGTAGAAAATTACCCTGCACATCTCGTGTTGACCGACATTCATTTGCCCAATGGAGACCTTTTTTACATCAAGGGCACAAACCAGGAGGCACAGATTTCTTCTGCTGACCTCCTCGGCTTGTATGTCCCTCACTTTTAAATTGCCTGAAATCTTTCTGATGTGTCCTGTCTTTCCACACTGGTAACATTCATTATCGTTTCCTCATAACTGCTGAGCAATAGCTTGCCCTATAAGATTAGCTTGGAAAGATGGAGAGCCTATGTCTACAGTAGCTTTAATCCTGTCCTCAAAAGGAGCTCCTTGAGCCTTCAAAGGACATATAGCTCTCTTGACTTTCAGCATTAGCATTTTCAAAAGCCAAGAATTCAAGTAAAATCTTTTGTACCTCTGGATCTGCAATAGCTCGATGTACAGTAGTAGTCAACCTTTGTAAAAAAGTCAGTAGAAGTTTCTCCACACTCTGCCTAATTTTAGTAAAAGCAGTAGCCCCTTTCTTCAGCTCTCTTCAACCTTATCCCAAGTCCTGAGAGCAGCACGGCGACACTGTACAATTGTAGCATTGTCATACCGCTGCTGTAACTCAGCATATGGTCCTTCTCCTAACATTTCTCGAGTTATGGCAACATTTCTTTATCTATTTTTTTGCTCCATGCCGGAGGCTTCCTCTCTCCACCAAGAAAGCCATAGTAATTGAGGTCCTGCCCCCAGAACAGCAGTAACTAACTTTCCAGTCCCTGGGAATTATTCTATAGGCAGTAGCCCATTTATTGAAGGTTTGTCAAACATAAGGAGAATGCATTCCATAAGAAACCACTGCTTCTTTAAAAGTTTTTATATTTTTAGATTCTGGGGGAGTCCACTTCAACTGATTATACCCATTGGGATATTGCTGATTAGGAGGCATTTGCTGGATTGTCACTGGAAACATACTTAAGGGAGAAACATAATGTCGGGGGCTTCCGTAGAGTAACACGCCCTACCGCTCCCCCCGCCGTCTCTAGTGCAGGCGCTGAGGGCTCCCTGTATTCTACAGGGAGTGACTTTACTTTCTGTCTCTGCAATTCCGCTGCGTCCCCAGCCCTCTCTAATGGAGCCGGGGTTCCGTAGTCTCTACAGGGAATGCCAGCGTCTTTTGTCTCTGCCGTAGCTTAACCTTATGCTGCAACTTCCTCATCTGAATGGTTAAACTCTCATCATCCTCCTCTTCGCTGTCAAAACTACCTTCACTTAGGTTTTCCCTCAGTGGAGGAGGTGGCAGTCCTTCCTCTTCACCACTGCCTCGTACCAGCAGCTGAGCATGCTGTTCTACCAGAGATGGGAAATTTCCCATTCCCTGCTATAATGCCGAAGTCTTCCACTTCAAGGAACACACCCTGAGGTCCCCAAGTGTCCCGTCCTCTGAATCCTTCCCTCCCCACATTGGATACCACTTGTTGGTGTAATTCCGATTTAAGGTCCAGGGTCACACAAGGAAGCAGAGGCACTCAGGGATGAGTTCCAGCAGGGAGAGCAGCCTTGGCGCACTGAGCCCCTGAGCTGTCTCCCAACAGCCCTTTTATTAAGGATCAATACAAATTAACAAAGTCTGGGGGACATCCTGATAAGGAGACTCAGGAGTTCTGCTTAATGAGCTCAGCAGAAGTTCTGCTTAATTGGTTGACCTGGGATGACTACACCTTTCCCTAGAGGCCTAACTTTACCAATTAAAAGATAGAGATCAGCTGTGGGTGTAGCGCAGCGGTTGAGGAGATTCCTAACATGCATGAGACCCTGGTTCAATCCTCAGTACTGTTGCAATAAGAACAACAAAAAGAAAACAAAATTGTCATGGAAAATACAATATGATTTTATTTTATAACTTATCAAACTCATGGAAATGACTCACAGGGCTGGGAGAGGGACTCAAAAATGAACAATGTCGGCCAGGGATTTAGCTCAGTGGTTCCGGTGCTGGCTTGCAAGCGCTAGGGCCGGGATTTGATCCCCTGGTAACCACATACAATATCAGGCGTGGAGACTCACCCCAGCAGCAACCAGTACCACACCCCACAGTGCTGGGCGTGGTGGCTCATGCCTGTAATCCCAGCACTCAGAAGGCAGAGGCAGGAAGATTGCTGTGATGTGAGTTTGAGGCTGAGCTCAGGGCCAACCTGAACCATAAAGCGAGACCCTGTCTCAAAAAAAAAAAAAAAGAATGTCCTGGTTTGTAAGATGTGAATAAATTATAGATCTGTCCTACAATGACATTCATATAGGTAATATTATTGTACTGTCCTTGCACACACTATTAAAATATAAAGCTATGTTACGCATTTGTACTATAGAAAAAACTTAGAAACTATTACACTTATTTTTAAAACAATAAAAATAATTAAAATATAAACAAAACGTGTCTTACACAAAGTTATTCTCAAATATAATGATATGGGCAAGTCACATGTAAAAGGACAGTCACATGTAATAGACACATTAATAGCAAAAGTACATGTTGGAGAAAAGAAAATTGTAAGAAATAAAGAGAAACATTATGTGATGGTAAAACTGCCAATTCACCAAAAAGATGAAAAATTTTGCATGTATATATACCTTTAAAAAGCACTCAAAAATACTTAGAACAGAAAAGAACTGAGTTAAAAGGCAAGATAGGCAAAGGCACGAATATAATTGGAGACTTCAGCACTCTTGTAATAGGGAGAAAATCAATAATCTATGAAAGAACCAAACAAACTCATGCACTAAATACTATGCACCTAATTGACTTTTACATTATGCTTCACTGACCAATAGCAGAGCACGTGTTATTTTTGTGCTCATATTATACATGCACTTTTTACATATTATACATGATCTTTTCCTGAAGCATAACCCAATTTTAATACGTTCAAAATAATTTAAGACATTCAACAAGAATGTTCTCTGACTACACCTATGTTAAACTGGAAATTAGTAACAGGAAGATAACTAGAAAATCTCCAAGTACTTGGAATTTAAACAGTACACTTCAAAAACTCTCTGGTAATCATAGAATCAAGGGAAATATTTTCATGCTCTAAAGTGAACTAAGAGATTAAAGATAAAGTCAATGCCAGCAACAGGGCGCAGCCTCTCTGGGTCTGGAACTGAGATACGTAGAATACAATTCAGCAAAGAAAGAAGGAAGTAGGACCTGGGAGCCAAGGAAGCGCCAGCCAGGGACCTGAGAACCCGAGAAAAACCGGGGCAAGAACGTGGCCCAGTTAGGAACAGTGAAGAGTCCGGAACGCCACCGCCAGCTCTCAAGCAAGAGGCCCTATGTGCCCAAAATAAAGTAAGCCTGTAGGAGCCAGCGGCCCCAGGAGGGGACGACAGGCCGCAGCTCTGGCCCCCCAGGCAGCCTACGTTATTGTAAGCTGCAGGTACAGTGTGGATTCTTACTCTGAGGGAGACTGCTTCCTTGCGGTAGGCTAGCATAGAGAGTTCGCTGCAGTATCTGCCTTATTTTAGAGTGACATAATAGAATCTCTTTCAGGAAGACGTTTACTGCTACAGATTGAGCTGCTCTTTGAATCGGAAGTCACAGAACACCATTTCAGAGTCTCTAGGGTCAACCCACCGCAGTGGCTGAGTGGAAATGTCCACAAGAGACAGTCACAGAGAAAGAGCAAGCTAGTGAGAAGCTGCACAGAGCGTGTTCGAGCCCTCTGGAGTGAGAAGCCAGGCCTGCGGGTGGCTTTACCAGAAATGCTGACAGGAAGTCCCTGGGCCTGCTTGGCCTGCTTGCAGCACACCTCCAGCACAGAGCGCCATGTTCTGTCTGCTTTTCCTGTCTGATAAATCGAGCAGGGATACACCTCTGGTTCGACAGATGCAATATTCTGGCTTTAAATCTCTTCTGATGTTCAAGCTGAATAAGTTCCACTGATCAGTTTTCTGTTTTGCTCACAATTTAACATATCATCTCCACTATGCTTCTGGGATCTTTCCATGAGTTTTATGCTTTAGTTATTACATTTTTCAGTTCTGATATTTACATATCATTTTCTTTATTCATTATGGCTAAATAATTCTATTTCTACTTACCTTGAGAGTGCTTGAAATTGCTAACTGAACATTTTAAATCGCTGAAGAAGAGTCTGTCAGATAAGTCAAGTATTGTATATTGTCTCAGTGTTTGTTCTCCCCTGAGAACTGATATTTCTGTGATTCTTTAGTTGCTAATTAATTTCAGACTAGGATACAGTGTTTTGACACAGAAAAATTTGCAATATTTTGGCAAGTGTTGATAGGTTTGTTTTACCAAGAAATTTGCCTACTTGAGTGCCGCCCCCTGTCCTGTCCCATCACCCATAGGAAGTAACTTCGGGGTCAGTTCGGTTATCAAACCCCTGATGAGCTTCTCACATTAGGTTGACATGTGCATCTCTCAGGGGTGGCCTGGGTTCTGGCCAGAACCTGTTAACTAAGATTGGAAAGTCTTTAATATACTGATTTGCACACGCTCCAGGCCAGGTGCTTGTGCTCTAGACCGTAGGGCCTCTTCTCTCCTGAGATCCAGTCTCACCACAGCCTTCCCAGCACCTTTCATGCCCTGAAGGTTCTCCTTCTGGGTTGTGCAGCTAGAGACAGAGGCACAGGGCCTCAGTGACTTGGCTCTGCTGTGCTTGCCCCTCTGTCCAGGAGTCAGGAAGTCAGGAGTCAGAGGACAAAGCCCAGAGCTAACTACCGCTGATCTGGCAGCACTGCAGATTCTGGGCTGTCCTTTTTTCAGGCCCTTTACTCACTGCCCACGAACTCTGTCTCACTGCTGCTGCATTCAGCAGACAGGGTAGAATGCTTCCTCCTTACCTGTAACTTGTTTCCACAATGACCTCATTTTTTCCCTTTCTCTTGTTGCTCACCTTCCCTCTTCCCCAGCCAAGGCCTGTGCTACAGATTATATGTCAGTAACACACTGTATTACACCCATGATATTCTTCATTCCTGATGCTTTAGTACTAGAAGATGGTTGTGTTGACCTGCCTCACACAGCCCTACGTGGAGTCCCAGGGAAGTTCACGGCGGCACCTTAGGGGGTGACTCATCACTAACACAGATGCATCGGTTACTAACACGCAGGAAGATAATGAGGGCAAGATTCTGTGATTTCCCAAAGGCTCATTAGCTTTACAGCGCGCCTCTCCACGGTGATCTAAGCAGTGGAGAAACGTTCATGAAGAACTAATTCTCTACTAATTTGTCCCTACTGAAATGATCTAGAGACTAGAAGACAAACTTTCTGTCGTAAGCCCAAGTGTGCTGAGAAATGCGATGTGGCAGCTCCTTAACGTTCAGGGAAGCTAGGGATTTGGGCTTCCCTAGAGGACGCAGTCAGGGCGCTAAAGTGTCCTGCCGCAGTTAGCACTAACTAGCTTGGAAGCCACTTGTGCTCATGGCTTTCAGAGCCACTTGGCACAAAAGTAGATTAACTCCCGCTTTCCTCTCCTCTCCACATTATTCCTACCAGCAGCTCTAGTCTGGCAAGCTATTCCTTCCCATTCCTGCCTATTGCTTGTGTATGGATTGCTTGTGCCTTGCCTTATTCGGGGTGAAGGACAGCTTGGTATTTCCTTGGCTTGACTCCGTTCACGTAAGCTCCTTTGAGGACTTACACCTCGGAGAAGAGGGCAGAAGCGGGTGCCACAGGAATAATAAACTGGCACTGGCTCTCCAAGTGTGGTCCCCAGGCCATAGCACTCCATCGCTTGGAAACCTGTTATAAATGGAAATTCTTGGGCTACACCTGTCACCCGAGACAGGACCTGGCCCTATAACCTGTTATTCTTTTTTAGAGTTGAATCTTTATTGGTACATTTTATATACACACTGTGATCACACTCAACATTGAGAATTAGTATCAGCATATAACATGACTTCATTCTCATTTTTTCTCATCCTCACTCACCCTACAACCCCCACCCCATAGACATCAGCGTGTTTTCATTTTTTTGCCATCGCGTGTTTCTTTCCCTTTGTTATTTACCCATACTCCCCAATTCCCTTCGAATATTTTTTATTTCACAATATCTATCATTCTATAACTTATTTGCATCTTCATTTTCTCATACCAGAGAAAAAACATGATATTTACACATCTGTGACCTATTATTTATTTCACTTATGAGTATGTCCTCAAGGTACATCCATTTGAGTATAAATGACTCAAGCCTATCTTTCTTAATGATGTAATGGAGTAATACTCCATTTTATAAAAAACCACATCTTCTTTATCCAGTCTGCAGTTGATAGGCATTTGGGTTGTTTCCAAAAATTAGCTATCACAAACTGCGCTGCAATGAACATTAAGACGTGGTAAGGGTATCACAGTCCCCAATTTGAAACTATGCTACAAAGCCACTGTGATAAAAACTGCATGGTACTGACAAAGTAACAGACCCGAGGATCAGTAGAATAAATTAGAAGATCCAGAAACAACTCCAGATATACTAAGCCACTTTTTTTTTTTTTTGAGACAAGGTCTTGCTTTTGTAGTTCAGGCTGGCCCTGAGCTTACTATGTAGCCCAAGCAAGTCTTGCACTCAGAGCAATCTTCCTACCTCTGCCTCCTGAATGCTAGGATTACAGGTATAAGTCACCATGTCTGGCCTTGTGGTGTGTGATACTGATTGCTGATGGGTGTGAGTCACCATACCTGGCATTGTGGTATGTGGTTACTGGGGATCAAACTCAGGTACTTGACTTGCAAGGCAAATACTAGAACCACTGAACTAAATCCCTGGCCCATGCCACCTCATTTTTAACAAAGGAGCCAAATATATTTAATGGAGGAAATATAGCCTCTTTAACAAATGGGGCTGAAAAAACTGGGTTTCAACCTGCCAAAGACTAAAGCTAGACCTATTTCTTTCACTGTGTACTAAACTAAAATCAAAGTGGATTAGAGACCTAAATATTAAAACAGAAACACTAAACCTGCTAGAAAACAGAACTCTTGGACACACTGGCTTAGGGAAAGACTTTATGAACAAAACCTCAATAGCAGGAGAACTAGCAGAAGGAATCGACAAATGGGATCTCACCCAATTAAAAAAGCTTCTGCACAGCAAAAGAAACCACCGGCAGAGTGACACCCAACAATATGGGAAAAAATCTTTACCAGCTGTTTCTCAGACAAAGGGCTACCAAAGGCCTAGGATATATAAAGAGCTTAAAAAATCAACCCCCACCTATTTAAAGATCCATTTCAGAAATGGGCATCTGAAATGAACAGACACTTTTCAGAGGAAGAGGTAAAAGCAGCAAAGAAGCATATGAAGAAATGCTCAATATCCCTGATCATTCAAGAGATGTAGATGAAAACAACACTGAGTTTCTGTCTCACTCCATGAAGAATGGCTGCTATCATGAAATCAACCAACAACAAATGCTGGCGAGGCTGTTGGGGAGAAAGGAACCCTTCTCCAGTGCTGGTGGGAATGCAGACGTACAACCACTGTGGAGATCAGTGTGCAGATTCCTCAAAAAACTAAGAACAGAGGTCCCATTTGACCCTGTTATTCCTCTGCTAGGGATATACATGAAGGAATTAAAAGATTCATATCACAGTAACATATACAATTTGTAGTTTAACAAACCCTTTGCATAATACTGGTGCATGCCCATGTCTGAGCTGCTGCAAATAGGAATACAACAATTTCCTGGCAGTGGTATAATGAGCAAGAATGGTGGTAGGTGTGGCTTGCTTGTCACATTCTTGGGCTACACTGGTTTTATTTTTCCTCTATGCATAGAAAACAATGTGTCTCTCACGAGGCCCAAGTGACTGGCTGACTGGTCAGGATGGCCGCAGAGCATGTCTGTGTGTGATGAGCTGACGCTGCCCGGCCTGGGTGCCGCCTCTGCTGGCTGAGTCTGTTGCTCTCAGTCTGCACCATCTGCTCTGCAGGTGGCACTTTGACAGTGATCCCCTGTGATATTTTTCTAGTAGACGCCTACTCCTTCTTTTTCCTCCTGGCTCATTCCTTCTCAGGAGTGCTGAAAGCACTTGGAAAACAGATTTTTAAAAACTAGACTTTTCAGATAAGTGTCATCCTGCTCTCTGTGTTAGTTCAGTAGCCCACTGAGACTCTTGGGCTGTTATTTAACAATTCTCAATACCATATATTTACATTTGGATTGAACCCAGTATGGGTTTCATTAATGCAATATACTATGAATAATCAGAATATCTTTGCCTTGTGACAGAAACAAGAGTTGTAAGCTATACGCCATTTGTGACTGGACAAGATCTGTCCTTGTTTCCGCAGTGCTGTGGTTGGGAGAGATGGAGTACCCCAAAGGCTCCCGTGTCAGAAGCTCGTCCCCAGTGTGACAATGTCGGGTACTGAGGGAACCCTTTTTCTCTTCTTTGCCTCATTGTCTCACCTCCTTGCCTTCCTCCTCCTCCTCTCCAGCCACCTAATGGCATAAGTCTCATAAGAGCCGATGTCACTGGCCTAGAGGATAAGAATTACCAGTGTTAGAGACTAACCAGGGCCAGTCAATGGCATGCCTGGGCAATACCTAAAAATACTGGGCTTAGAAGACATAAGCAAAACTATCTGATTTCATTAACAGGTTCTGAAAATATCATAGCCTTCCTTACGCCCTTGAGCCTTCTGCCTACCTTCTGCTGACTACACAGGTACTCTCAAAACTAACCTTTTACTTCAGCTCTACCAGTGTTCAGAGCAGCACATTCACAACAGTTTAATCCTGGAAGTAGCCTTATAACCAGCAGCAGATGCTTGCTTTCCCATTTTGTTTTTAACCCCTGTTGCCTTCCTTCTACTCCCCTCCCACCCCACTCCATCTTTCCTTGCATTTGAACACGTTCTTCCTTCTTCCCAGTACTGATCCTCTATGTTGCTTATTTTATCCTTTGTGTTTCTCACACAAGAGAAGCAATGCAATAATTAAACATATGAGTCTGATTTATTTGACATATAATTATGGTCTTGAGATGTATCCATTTATCTAAAATGATTTATCTTTCTTTATGGCAGAATAGTACTTCATTGTATATAAATACCACATTTTCTGTATTCATCTGTTGATAGAAATATGGGTAGTTTCCAAGATTTAGCTATTATAAATTTTGCTACTCTTAACATAGATGTGCATACAGCATTGAAGTATGTTGCTTTTAACTTTTTGGGGATGACACTTAGAAAGGAGATATCTTAAAAGGGGAAATGGAACCTCTAGTTTTAGTGTTTTGTAGGAATTTCCATACTGATTTCCATAGTGATTGTACCAATTGACACTGCCACCAACAACAGAGCAGGATACCAACACCCTTGCCGGCATTTGTTGTTGGTCAGTTTCTTGATGATAGCCATTCTTCCTGGAGAGAGATAAAAACTCAGTATTGTCTTATTTTGCATGTTCAATGACCAGTGGTGTTGAACATTTTTCCATGTATTTATTTACTATTATAGTTCTTCATCTGAGAAGTGTCATTTCAGATGCCTATTTTTTGGATTGGATCTTTAAATTTGAGGGGTCTCAATTACAGAAGGGGACTGAGTCCTCCTTAACTTTCTACCCTTTTAAAGTTATAAACTGTCCTGAAAGAAGGCAAAATATGCTGATCCTACATTGCCTATTAACTGCTGATCATTTCTCAAGGCAAAAGGAAACTAAGTTCAGAGAAAATCCAACCCATTCTAGGCTTCTCTGTCAAAACATATAAATAGCTGAGAGCCTGTCTGGGGTTGACTGGGTTTTACAAAACTTGGATTTCAGGATATACTGAAAATGCCAGCCTCATTTACCAGCTTCATGAGAAGACCCAGGCCTCGTACAACCCGAGTTCAAGAGGGAATATATGCAATTATTAAAGGGGAATGTTGTGCGCACATTCCTGATACTTCTGCTAACACCTTAAAGTACTAGATGATATGTCATGGGAAAGTTAATTGCCAAAAGGAGTGCTCTAGGCTGCACAGAGACTTCCCCCTAGGGGCCTGAGGGAGTGCTCTAGCCTGCACAGAGACCTCCCCCTAGGGGCCTGAGGGAGTGCTCTAGCCGGCACAGAGACCTTCCCCTAGGGGCCTGAGGGAGTGCTCTAGCCGGCACAGAGACCTTCCCCTTGGGGCACTTCGAGGAGGAATGTTGAAGTGAATGTAAACAAGGCATTTGTCTCTATTTGTTTTACCCTGTGGAGCTTAGTTCCCCTGACTTCTTTGTTGTGCTAAGGTTGCCTCCTGCTTGACCCCTTCAGTGTAACAAATTGCAACCAACCTGTCCCCTCCCTTTCCTCACAGACTCCTTGGAGTGCAGTTCCCAAAAGGTAATCATCTGTAGCCATGGAAATGGACCAAGATCTGATAAGTTCTGTCAGCCCATATATAGCTATGTATGAAGCCTGTAATCGTAAATCAGGTTGTCACCTGCCTGTAATGTATAAAACTGGATGAGAAGTTGTAAAAGACCGTCAGTCATTTGAGGGGGACTCATTTCCCACCTGGCTGCCCCTCACTAGTGAATAAAGTTCCTTTCTTTACCTAACTCCTGAGTCTCTCGAGTGCTTTCAGCTTCCCTTTTGCCACAACAAAAATCATAAAATTAATTGCTTCCATTGCTGCCGTGACTCATTTCCCAACTGCCTTTCCATTCTGTCGCTCAGCCTTTAATGCCTTAATTTCTTGGTGCAGCTTGTTCTGACCTCGAAGCTGCCATACTCCAAGTGATCCTGCAGACAAAGCTCATGGTAAAGCCCCAGACTTCTTCCACCAAGGCCCTTCAGAGGAACCTGCCAGCTAAAGACTTCCATCCCCTCTTCCCAACTCCAACCGAACTCAGCTCAAAGAAGACACATCAGCCACTGCAATTGGATGGTTGTTTCAGAGTGAGGAAGGCATGGACAGGGGTCACTGTAAGTAGTGAAACTGTAGGACTAAAGTCTCATTGAGTTTTGTTAAAAATTACTAAGGCAGCTTTGACCTCTGCAGCCAAACTCCAACAATCAGAGGGTAAAAGCAACTAAGCGCTGAGGAATTAGAAAAACGAAAGCAGCCAGAGTCAAGCAATTAGGAAGACAAAGGCAATCCCGTAAAGGCCCTCAGTCCATCTCTGACCCTCTGCCAAAGCACAGATAAAAGCCATAAGGCCAGAAGAAATCCAAGGTTAGGATGAAATACAAGCCAGGAAGCCAACTTGATCCCAGAGCCTCCCTGGTATAAAGATCTCAATACAAGGCGCTAAACACAAGAAACCTACCAACAGCTAGGCTTTAGCCCGAGTAGTGCCGTGCCTGCCTTGGAAACACAAGGGCCTGAGTGATCCCTGAAGCTGCAAAAAGAAAAAGAAAGAGAAGCCCATGAGCAGTTTACTTTCAGATTTTCCCTACACCTCTGAAGCAGCTCTGTACCATCTCTCTTTCTCTTTCCTTGACTCTTCAAATAAACTGTCTTCTTTTAAATAAAGAAAGGAAGAAATAAATTGGATGGGTCTGGTTTTTTTGAATTGTTTATATATTCCAGGTATTAGTTCTTTGTCTGAGAATTAGGTGGTAAAACTTCTTTCCTGTTCTGAGGGTTCTGTTCACGTCTGGTGACTTCCTTTGCTTTGCAAAAGCTCTGTGATGCGACCTCAGTTGTTGATTCTTTGTGATACTTCCTGTGCGGTCAGGGTTTTGTTCATAAACTCTGCCTACACCTGTGCCTTCAAGAGTTTTGCTTATTCTCTCCTCCAGCAGAGGAAGTGTTTCTGTTTAAATATTTAGAACTTTGATCTGTTTAAACCAGTTTTACCAGCACCAGTTATTAAAAAGGCTGTCTTTCCTCTTTGACCTCTCTGTTAAAAATAAGGTGAGAGAGAGTGTTTGGAGTTATTTCTGCACATTATATTTTGATTATTTTATCCTCAATTCTGGTTCTTTTGTTGTTGGTGGTATGTTTGTTTTTGTTTGAGTTGGGTTTTTTTGTTTTTGTTTTTGCCAGTATTGAGACAGGAAAGTGGACCACGGCAAAGCTGGCTGGGGAAGAAGGGATGATCCATTAACTACAAGATGCTGGACGCGTGGAGAAGAGTTCCCAAACCCTGTACCGGACGCTTCACGAGAATGCAAGCAGGTTCACAATAGGATGGCCTCAACTTGATGTCAGCCCAAGAGTAAGGTCCCAGCGTCACCTCTTAGGACCTGGGTGTAGGGTCCCTACACGGGTTTCCCCGAGGTTTGGATAGCAGAAAAGGAGAGGCAAGACATAAAATAACTTGCTAGCATAACTTTCCACAATAGCCCACACTGCAGTTCCCAGACATAGTGTGCACTTTTATTTGTGCTTTTACCTTTTTTCTCCTTACCAAGTACAAGCTTGCTGTGCAGAGCCAGCTTCTGCCCAACTCTTTAACTTTCTCACATAAACCTTTCCACTGTTTTGTTGGTTTATTTTTCTTGCTTTTCTTTGATTCTTTGAAGAAAGAAGAACTTGGAATCTAATTCCAGAGGGAGAAGCAAGAAACTTCAGAAGCCGGTAAGACCTGCGTGGCAAGCCAGGTTTAGAGTCAGGCCAGATGAAAATGACACCGTGCTGTCACCACTACCAGAGCTTCGCAGTAAAATTTCAAGTTGTGAATTGTGATACCCCTGCCTTGCCCTTGTTGCCAACAACTGCTTTTATTATTCCAGGCCACTTCTGGTTCCATATGAATTCTAAGATTGTCTCTCTGGTTCTGTGAGTTATGTTATTGCTATTCTGATTGGAACTATATTAAGTCTGTAGAACAGTTTAGAAAATATGGCCATTTTCACTACATTGGTTCTATGGACACATTAATAAGAGATATCTTTTCATTTTCAGAAATTTTCTTAAATGTCTTCTTAAAAGACATTTAATTTCTGTAGCCAAACTGTAGTTTTTAAATGTAAAGGATTTCCACTTCCTTCTCTAGGTCGATTCCAAAGTATGTAATTTTTCTTGATAGTGTTGCAAAAGGTGTGTTTCCCTCATTTCTTTCTCTGTGAGTTTACTATTCATAAAAAGGAATGCTACTGAGTTTTGACTGTTGACTTTGTATCCTGCTATGCTTCCAAACTGGGTTATTAGTTCTAGGAGTCTGTTGATGGAGTTTTGGTGGTCTATGTAGAGTATCATGTCATTAGCAAATAATAGTAATTTGACTTATTATTTTCCTATCTACATTCTTTTTCTTTCTCTTCTGTAATTGTTCTGGCTGTTTTCAGAACAGTGATGACAGTGTGTATCCTTATCTTGTTCCAAATTTTAGAATGAAAGTTTTCAGTTCTTGACCATTCAGTATGACGCTGTTGGTGGGTTTATCATAGACAGCTTTCGTCAGATTGAGATAAAGATCTTCTATTCCAATTTTCTGTATATTTAATCACGAGTGGGTGCTGGACTTAACCAAATGCTTTTTCTGCATCTACTGAGATGATCACGTGGTTTTTGTCCTAGGCTCTGTTAACATAGTGTATTCATTTGCTGATTTGTGTATGTGAAGCCATTCCTGTATCCTGGGACGAAGACTACTTGGGCATAGTGTATGATCTTCTTGATTTGCTGGATTCTGTTTGCCAGTGTCTTACTGAGGATTTTTGCACCTATGTTCACTAAGGAGACTGTCCTGCAGTTCTCTTTTTTGGTTGGATTCTTCTCTGGTTGGGTATAAGGATAATGCTTGCTTCCAGGAATGACTGTGGGAGTATTACTTCCCTTTCAGTTTCATTAAAGAGTTTAGGGGAGTTCCACTGATTATCCCAAAGCAGGTTGTAAGCCGTGCATGATGAAAACAGTTATCCCCTCAACTGGCTTGGTACAGAACTGAGTCTGGCCAAAGCCCATGCACAAGGTCAGAGTGACTCTTACCCAAATTCTGTTCCCAGAGTTAAACCTTATTTACCAAAAAGACAGTTAATTATTAACAACAACCTGTATTTTGTTTGTTCTGCTCATAATTCAGGAATGCTTTCTATTTCCCTTTACGAGCCTCCCCTGAATCAGTAATATGTCCATATCAACTCCATACAGTCCCTCCACATAGCCACTTTATATTAATCTGATTATGATGTCATCAATAAATATCAACCCTTCTGGGTGTTCACGGCCTTTGCTTCTTCACCCTTGAGTGCGTGAGTATTGGTCATCTTGGCTCCCCATATTGCTGCCTCTTTAACTCTGTCTCTAAATCTTTCTTTTCCCTGGGCATCAAAGCGCTGACCAGGAGGTGATAGCCCATCACAGGAGTTTCCAATAGAGGAGTCGTGGTGTTAAAATGTTCTCTAAAGCTTTGTAGAATTCAGAAGTAATTGATCAGGATCTGTGCTTTCCTCACTGATTTTTTTTAACATCATTGATTGATGCTGAATTATTTAGCATGTTTATATCTTCTTGATTCAGTTTTGGTAATTTATATGTATCCAGAAATCTGCCCATTTCATCTGAATTTTCCATCTTATTGGAGTAGTGTTTCTCCATCAGTAGGTACCGTTGATTTTTTGAGTATCTGCAGTGTCTGTTGTGATTTAACCCTTTTCATTCCTAATTGTATGGATTTAGGTCTTTACTTTCTTTGTTTGATAAGATTGGCCAAGAGTTTATCTATTTTATTTTCTTTCTCAAAGAACCAATTCTTGAATCCTTTGATTCTTCATATTGTTTTCTTAGTCTCAGTTATATTAATTTCTGCTTCACTCCCTTTGCTCATGTAAGATTTGGGATTAATCTACTGTTCTTTTTCTAGAAGTATGAGGTTCAGCATTATTTGTTTGAACTCTCTGTGATGTGAGAATTAACTCCTATAATCTCCCACATAGGACTGTTTTCATTGCATCCCATAAGTTCTGACTTGTCATATTAGCATTATAATTTAATTGTAACACTCTAATTTCTATGAACCTTTGGTTGTTCAGGAGGGTAGTATTTAATTTCTACTTGTTAATATAGTTTTTGTGGTTTCTCTTGCCATTTATATCCAATTACATTGCACTATGATCTGATGATATGTTGTGATAATTTCAGTTCTTTTTCATCACTTAAAAATGCTCTATAAGCCAATATGTCATCTGTTTTAGATAAAGTCCCATATGCTGCTGAGAAAATGCATATTCTGTTGTGGGGTAGAACACTATAGGTATCTACTAAGTCCAGGTGTTCCAAGTGTTGGTTATGCTCTAATATTTCTTTGTTGATTTTTTTGTTTAGTTGAACTTTCTATTTGTGACAATGAGGTATTGAGGCTCCCCATTACAACTGTATTAGTGTTTATCTGATTTCTCATATACGTTAGCATTTGTTTTATATTGTTGGACGTACCAGTATTTGGTACGTATGTGTAAATGAATGCTATCTCGTCACCTGAGATTGTTCCCTTAACCAGTACGTAGTCGCCTTCTTTGTCTCATATGAATAGTCCTGGCTTCAAATACACTTTGTCTGCAAATAAAATACTCACTCCTGCTTTTTTCTGGGCTCTTGTTGCATGGACTCTTGTTTTCCATCCTTTGACCTTCAGTCAATGAATGCTTTGAGTTACACGTGCTTCTTCTATGCGGCAGATTGTTGGATTCTCTTTCCTGATTCATTCTGCCAGTCTGTTTCTCTAGGTTGGTAAATGAAGACAGTTCACATAATTGAATTACAGTTATGAATTTATCTTTGTCATTATATTCTTTTCTGGATGTTGGCTCCCTTGTATTTAATTGTTTTCCTTGCTTGGTGGAAAGCAAGAAATGTTGCTGTCACCTAACATTGAACCTCTGTTGAGGTTCTTGGAATTTTATTATCTGTGTTGTCTTTTTCTGGAATATCCTTGAGAAATTTTTGCAGTTCTTGTTTGGTGGTCATGAATTTCCTCTGGTGTTCTTTATCATGGAAGTATCTTTTTTCTCCATCAGTTTTGAAAGATAATTTTGTAGGGCACATCTATCTGGGATGGAGGTTACTTTCTTTTGGGGTTTGAAATATTTAACTATAGGCTCTTCTTAACTTAAGGGTTTGTGTTGAGAATTATGCTATGATTCTGCTGGATTTTTTTTTTTTAATAGGTGATTTGTTTTCTTTAACATTTTTTTTTGTTGTTTTTTTTTTGTTTTTTAAGACAGGGTCTCACTTTGTAGTTCAGGCTGGTCCTGAACTCAGCCTCTAACTCAACAATCCTCCTGCCTCTGCTTCCCTTTCCTAGCATTACAGAGAGAGCCACCATGCCCAGCACTGTGATATCTGTTACTGATTGCTAGTGGGTGTGAGTCTCCACAACCAACATTGTTGTATGGGGTTACTGGGAATCAAACCGGGGACTTTGTGCTTGCAAGACAGGCACTGGAACCACTGAACTAAATCCTTGGCCCTCGTTAACTTTTAAAATTTTATTCTTGTGTTGAGTTTCCAATTTGGTGCAGGTTTTTTTTTTGTAACCATGGCTAGTTGATGTAGCATATGTTTCATTGATCTGCAAGTTAAATTCTTTTTTTTTCCATAGGTGGAAAATACCCTGCTCTTACTACTGTGAATAGGCTTGTGCTTCCTCAGGATTTTTCATTGACTGTGCTTAACCTTGTGTTGTTATTATTTGCATCACCTAGCAACCATTTAGTTGATATTTCATGGTCCCTTGCTAATTTTAAGAAGTCTTTCATTTGAGGGTTGTAACTCTAAAACTGGCTTCTAGATCTGGTGTTCTCTTTGCAGTGGTTGACTTTGCTTCGTATATACTCAATACAACTTTTAATCTCCTGTTTGTCTGTTTGAATCTGTTTTATGGAATCCAGGGTTTTCCTATGTTGGGCATTCATGATTTCCTACACTTCTATAAGCTATTTTGGCTTTTTTCTGTAACTCCTCTAGATTCACTATGTACTTCATTAGGGTCAACATCTCTTTCGTAAACTATGCAAGTATTTCTGACTTGTTCTATTCTGGAGGTTTCTTCATCTACTTTGCTGTTCTACCGCTATCATTTGAGAAAATTCTGCTGGGCAGCTGTGGATTTTTCCTACCTCAGTGCTTCCTGGAGCTCTAGGATTGCATCTCGCTCTTCTGCTTCCTCTTTTCTATTTTTAATTTTTTGTGTTGACGCATTTAAATTGCTGTGGTAGGCAGCTTTGTTATTAGTACTGAGACTTTTTCAGGAAATAATTACATTTCAGACATGTCTTTGCTGCATAGCTGGTTTTTGGCTGTCCTGAGACCCTGCTTCAATTTGTTAGGGATTAAATGTTGGTGTCTGTCTGGCCTTGTGCTTAGCTCTTTGCTACTGGATGACATTGTTTATGATGCAGACAATCTTGAAATTGGCATATAAGGAAGAAAAATTGATCACAAGTGTAGCTCCTTGGGTAAAGTAGTATGACTAGTAATAACAACAGCATCAAGCACAGTCCAAAAAATGACAAACTGTGAGAACTATTAATGTGTTTCCTTTAACCACAGGTACAAGTTTTATAGCTATATAAAAAAATCTAAAACCAATCAGAAAATGCTACACAGTAAAAACCCACTTATTATATCCTCGAAGGAGAGAATTTAGAAAGGATAAGAGGGAATATGGAGAATAAAAAAGAGAAAAATTAGAAGGCTCAAGGACCAAAGACACTCAAGCTTCAAGAAATGAGTGAAGAAAACAGGAGAGAAAGAAGGAAGGAAAACCCAAGAACAAAGCAAACGAAAACAAAAACCTCAGTGTTCACACTTACGAAAAAGAAAAACAGATAGTCCCCAAATCAAAGAGAAATAAAGAAATTTCTCGGTGACTTCAAGCCGGTAGCTGTTTTCTGGTGTCTGCAGACTTCCAGTGATGTCCAGTCAGAGCCTGTTCTGTGCGAGTCACCGGTAAGTCTGCAGCAGGATGAGGGCGGCTGCTGGATAACTGCGGGAGGACTGCAGCAGGCCAGGGTGTGGCACAGACCCGGTGTTTTCAGCACCTCAGAAGTCCACCTTGGTCCGGTATTCAGTCAGATGACACTGGAGTGGCTCTGACACCCTCCTTGGGGTGCCAACATACTGTCCTTGGAGCCCAGCTCCTGGCAGAGAAATTGGGCTCAATGCGATCAGGCTGGCTGGGTCCTTCGCATCTCAGGCCAGCTGACCAGAGAGGTGTGTGACAGAGTAGCTCTGAGAAGGGAGAGTGTATCTTCTCAGTAACTGGCATGGAGAACTCTGATATCACCGTAGAAGCTGCTTGGAAATGAAAATCTTACGACCAGCAGCTCCGAGTGGTGGTTAAGATAGTGTCAAGGCCCACGGCAACTGAGAAACAAGATGATGACTTAGCTCAATAAAAGACTAGAATCGAATAAGACGCTCAAGTAAAGAAAAGGAAGGTAACTTTTGGCACTTATAACTGGAGCAACCCCATGCTCCCGCGTGGTGGTGGGATGCCTTGTGTGGGAGCTGCACAGGCTGCCTCAGGGACCGTCACTGATTCTCCCCTGACCACCACGGTGATGGGCGGCCTCACCTCCTCTGGAAGGAAGGCATGCCCTCTTCCAGCGCCAGAAGTCCTCTTCACCTTCTGAGAGGCTCAACACATATTTGGCCAATTTGAAGAGCAATCCTCTGCCCAGTGTGCGGTTGCTTGCACCTGCAGCACTCTGATTTGCTTCCACTGAGCTTTGGGTTCCCTTGGATCACTTTGGGGCCACGAGATGCATCATTATCTGTTAGGATGACCACAAATTTAGCCTTCCTGTTCTTCATACTCAACTCCTATCTGTCCCCTATTTTGTCACAGCTATTAGAGACTGAGCAAGCCACATCAACCAGCTGACCTAGCTCAGCTGTGGGCCCGCTTGGAGCTTAGGGAGCTTTTGCTTTGTATTTGAGCTAACTAGCTAGTAAAATCTTGTGCTGGGATAATGTGACCTTCCTGGATGCTGGGTTTTAGTCAGTGTGTTTGGAAAGCACATCTTCTAGACAGTGCTGGAAATCAAGTGGGTTTTCTCACCTCAGCCCCCGCTATAGTCACATTCAGTAACTTCGGCTGATGATCAGTGAATTCAGCCTGGAAGGGCTGTGCCTGAGCCTGTCTGCAGCTCTTATAGCCCTTTGTCTTTCTGCTGCAGTGCGGCAAGAAGCCAGGAGAAACTGGACAGCTCTCCCCTTCAGAGGAAAAGCCAGTGTGTAGAAGTGGGATACATCAGCAAACTTTTCAGACTCCTCAGAAAATTTACCCAGTTTTTCCTTACGTTGCTGAACTTCCACCAGTGAAAAAGAGACTCACACCCAGACGGTACTATAAGTGCCTGCCTTTTCTCAAAGGGTAGAACATTGGCAAACGTTTATGGTGAGTTCCCGAAAGCTGGGCATTGTGGTAGCCAGACCTGTGCCTGTTACGGGTGGGCTCTGAGGGTGGAATTATCTTCTCTCAGTACTGACAGTGCAGATAGGTAAGGAAGTAGCCTGTGGGGAGGAGAAGCAAGAAAGACTGCTCAGCAGCATCAGTAGGCAGAGCTAGCAGAGATTAGACTGTTGGTAGAAAACCAGCAAAGCTCGAAAGTGGGGCGTCTTGACCATTTTGCCGGCTCTTTACAAGCAGCAAGTCAGGTGGTGTGGGTGGGGCCATGCCCATGGTCTGTGGCCAGCAGCAGTCAGAGTGGACTGTGGGGCCTTACGGCGCATCTTGTGGCCATTTCCTGCCCCAGGACCCCAGGACCCCGGGTACCCCCTGGTATTAGGTCATCAGGACCCTGCAGATGTTTGTCCTGATCAGTTCCCACCTGGGATCTTTGTAGGGGGCCCTTTGGACTGGTGTGTGGCCTGGTCAGCTCCTGACACTGACGTCCCTTAGTACAGCTGAACTCCTCAGGTGCCTACACCAGGCCGTGCCCTTTCAGGCCTTTGAATCTCCCCCGTTGCCACAAGCCGTCTGCCGAGGAAGTCTGCATCTAGGCTGCCCTGCTGCCTGGACACCGGCAGCCAGTCGTGAAACCATGTGACCTCAGCATGTCTAAGGAGGAGCAGTATGCACGCCCCTTAACAAACCCAACAGAACCTGGGTTTTAAATTTTATTTATTTATTTTTGCCCAGGTGCCTCCTGGGGCCCCTGCCTGATGGCGATGAGCAATTTAACCGTGGTTTTCAGTCACGTTCCACTGTCTGCCAGTAGGTGGCAGTCTAAGAACGGGGCTGGGCTACTTCTGGGGGTGGGGGGTGGGAACCCCAGCTCTGCCGGAGCCAGCTCCAGCCAGCAGTCCAAACAGGACCTACATTTCCAAACTGAGGCCTCGCCTCATGAACTCGACCCCTCCCGAGACGCTAACTTCCCTGCGGCGAAAAGGCACAGGTTCCACCAGAAGTGACCGAGAAGCCTCACAGGAGTGTCCGGTGAGCACCACTGGGAACCTCTCAGGCTGGGCCACAAACTCGAGGCCAAAGATAACAGATGGAGTGAGGGAGAGGCGGCGGACTGGAGCGCCAGCCCCGCGAGAGGCAGGCCCAGCGGAGTCCGCCGTAACCTGGCTCCCGGGGCGGAGGACTGGCACCCCGTCGGGCGGGCAGGCAGCACCCCTGTCACCAGCGTCACGTCTGCGAACGTTTACAACGCACAAAGCCCGAGGCCAAGGCTCGATCCGTACCTCCGCTTCTCTGCCCCTCTCAGTTGACAAATACCAGGAAAAAAACAGAAATATTTGAGTTTTTTGACAGATGAAAACTTGGGAGAGTGAATGGGGCAGGAAGGGGGTTGGGGCGCCTGCGGGGGGAGAGAAGGAGTCAGGCTTCGGGGCACCTGCTCCGCGTAAGTCCGAATGTGAGTCGGTAAACTCTCAGGCCTTCAGCCACTCCCGGGGCCTCCGATCGCTGGACCCGTGCCCCCAGCTGTCCTGCCCCCGAAAGCCGTGGCCTCAGCGGGACGGGGCCCACGCTTCTCCTTCCTGAGAGGACAGTCACGGAGGCCGTCTGGAGGTCTCCACCTGGGCAAGGCATCCCCGCCCCGTTCCTTCCCGGTTATCTTAGGGGCGCCGGGTGCCCGAAGGCTGTGAAGCTGGCCTGCTGCCTGGCTGGGGCTCAGCTCAGCTCCCCAGAAATCGCAGCCGGTACTGAAAGAACCAACAGCAAAGGGGGCTCAGGCAAACACAACCCACGCGGTGGGCAGGACCCTCTGCTCCGGGAGAAGGCCAAAGCTCCTTGCTCCACGGCTGGGCCATCCCCGCCCCTGGGCGACCTCTGCACATCAAGAATATTCCAAATCGTGATCCGCCTCCTCCCTCTTCCCAAAACAGCATCCCCAGTCAGTTGTGAGAAGGAGAAAGAAAATCTCCACTGATGGGGAATTATCTTCCTCTCCAGCTAGGATCCTTCTGGCTCTTGGCTCCTGGTGCCCAAGATAGGTTTCAGACTCTTGTGTAGGTTGAGTAAAGAATTCCAGGGATACGTGAAAATACATGAAAAAATCAGCTACATCTATTGACTATAGCAGAGGTAGTGTGCTCAGGGAGTGCAGACTTGTGCCAGCGGAAACAAGAGGTGACCTGAGGGGCAGAAGTGGTGCTGGGAGGTCTGGTAATGGGGAGAGGAAAGATAGACGGGTTTGCTTTAAAAGGTGTGACCCCGCCCCGCGTTCCTGTCATTGGACCTCTCTAGATGTGATTGACAGAATGATGGACAGGGTGCCGAGACCCTCCCACGGTTCACTCTGTTGGAGTCACATGACAGGCAGTCTATGTATGAAGCTTTGATGAAGTGCAAGTGTAAGTCAAACTGCCGGACCTAATGCTCATGTGCTCTGGCCTGGAGCTTTAGAGATTTGGGCGTCGATCTTGTTCTCCTTTCTGCTTTTAAGACAATGTCCTGGCTTGGGTGAAGGGGGAGTTGTCTCGCAGGTCACATTGTGCTTCCTGTATTATCAGGACAGAAATTTTAAAAAAGGAAACTGAAACTTATACAATTTCAGTTAATCACCAGGGATTTAGCTCAAGTGGTACTGTGCCTATCTTGCAAGCGCAAGGGCCTGAGTTCAATCCCCGGTACTTAAAAAAAAAAAAAAAATTCCAATTAATCTTACATTAGATTTACTTGCATTATTGTCTTAGTTACTTTTCTCATTGCTGAGACAAAATACCTGCCACTCAAAACTAGAGGAGGAAAGGTTTATTGTAGGTCACAGTTTAAAGTTGGCTGGTCCCAAGGCAGACGTGGCAGAAGGTCATTGCACAGGGGAGACAGTTGAGGGCAGTGGAAGGGAGAAGGTGAGCGACAAGCAGTAGAGTGGAGAACAGCACTGCCTCCCGTCGTCCCTGCCGTGCTACCCACAGTTTAGGTGGTGCCGACCGATCGCTGGGCTCATTTGATAACCGCACCTCCGTCCCAGCGTCGTGCTTCACCCCAGCATCGCACGCCTTAGGCCCACCTAACTGAAAAGCCCACCTGTGACCACGGCGGCTCTGAGGCCATCCGGACACGGGCCACGACAGTCATCCCGCAACTGCTGGGCCGGTTTTTCACGGCCCCTTGCTGCCTTTGAGAGATCTTTCATTTGATGACCTCCAACCACACCCCTGCCTTCTAGATCTGCTGTTCTACTTCACCGTGATCGACTGCTGCGCGTGCTTTCAGTAGAATTTCTCAGCCCCTAGTTTTCGACTCGACTCTGTGCTATTGCGTGCCATTCTTTTCTCTTGGGCATCCCTGGCCCCCGTGCCTTCCCTAAGCTTCTCTACTTTTTACCTGTGTTTTCTCTAGATCATCAACCATTTCCTGCATTATGGCCATCACCTCTTAATTATCTGTTCATTATTTCTGCTTTGGCTTTGTCAAGAGACTTCTTCGCTTTTGTTATCTCTGCTGCTATCATCTCAGGAAGTCCAGCAGGTGGCTTTCGAGTTCTCCCTCTTCAGTCCCCCTGAATTTTCCCTGGGCTAGTTGGGGGGTATGGGTTACATTTTACTTCTGTGTTTTCTCATTTTCTTTTTTTTGTGTTTGTCTATTTGTTTTCTGTGTTGAGTTTTTTGTTTTGTTTTATTTTGTTTTGTTTTTGAGACAGGTCTCACTTTGTAGTTCAGGCTGGCCCTTAGCACAGCCTCCAACTCACATCACAGCAATCCTCCTGCCTCTGCCTCCAAGTGCTGGGATGACAGGCGTGAGCCACCACGCCCGGCACTGTGGTGTGTGGTGCTGATTGCTGCTGGGGTGACTCTCCACGCCCAGTATTGTATGTGGTTACCTGCGCCCTTGCGCTTGCAAGACAGGAGCCGGAACCACGGAGCTAAATCCCCGGCCCCTTTCTGTGTTGAGTTGGTAAATTGTTTCTGGTAGGTACATGGTACTAGTATTGAGACTTCTTTAGGAAATGATCACTTTTCAAAGATGTCTTCTGTGCTTCTGGCCTTTGAGTCTGTCCCTAGATCCTGCCTCTTCTGTTTATTAGGAATGAAAGGAGGTAGCCTACTTGGCCTAGAACCTAGTTTTTTTGGTACTGGATGGCAGACAATCCAGACATGCCCCTGGCATGATCCAAAGTAAGGAAGACAGGCAGAGAGCGCCTTCTACCAGGCGTGCGCTCCGGTCACTCCAGCCCCGTGAAGAACGCGTGTAGTTTTGCTGCTCTCCTCTGGCTCCCGGCACTTATTTTCACAGTGTTCTCCCTGAAGCAAGACCAAGGGCTGGGTTGGAAGACAGAATATGCTCGTGTCCTCACCCGGGGGCACGTCGTCCACACGGAGATCCCTAGAGTGCCACGTGTGGAAGAGACCATCTGCTTCACCAATCCCGGGAATATTAGAAACACACATTAGAGCCTCATGAGATGTTTTGAGCCTACCTACGAGGGCACAGTTCCTTGATGTAAACTGGATGCTGCTGTCGCCAGACGTGGCAGCATGATGGTCTCCAAGCCTGTCCTCTTCCCTCCCATTACGGCTCTGTGCCAGGGGGCACACCTCCAGAGGCACGCTGTCAGGGCGGGTGGACTCATCCTGTAAACTCTTCCTCTACTCAAAAGGAGTTTCACTAGAGGGCCTCGCTGGGGAAGGCTCTTCTCTACCTTGTGTAAGATCCTACATCCTAAAAATACAGCATTCACCACCTTCTAAAATAACCAGTGACGCTCAGAATCACAGACCCATTCAGAGGACACGGTGCTCCCCAGGCCCAGGGTCGCACACGTCAGGTGAGTCCTACAGGACTATCACGAGTGGAGAAGGATCCAGAACCTTACACCATGGCTGCACTGTCTACTCTGGAAACTTAGGAGTAGCTCACTCCACCCCGCCCACATAATTCAACTTCACATTCAATGGCAGGAGAGTCACAGAAAGGGAAAGACTTATTTATACCCATAAAGGGATTAAAAGGTGTATGGTCTGAATGTGACAGATTACCCTCTGGGTTCGTGGAAGGGCCGAGCCCTGATGTGCTGTTCTTCAGAGGCGTGGTGGTCCTAGATGAGACGCTAAGCGGCCCCGGGATCAGGGCACACGGGTCTCCCCTAGCCTGCTGGCTCGTTCTCCTCTGACTTCACCCGTGAAGTCAGCTTTGTTCTCACGGCGTTTCCGGCGTCGCGGTGCCTCCACCCTCAGGCTGGTGTCACGGTGCCTCTGCCTTCATACTGGGGCGTGGTGCCGTCCAGTACTCCCACCCCCTCTCCAGCCTCCTGTCTGCTAGGTCTCTCTCCAGGGCCGCAGGCAACAGGAGTTACCTTTCCTCAGGCCCCTGGAGCTTCTTTATTCAGGGATGCATACTTGAAGCCTTTTAGTGAGCAGATCATATTCTGAGTAAAACATTCTTATCCATGTCTTATATATTAGTGTAGCCCAACTTTGCAAGAGTGGCCCACAGGCAGGTCATAAGTCTATAGGTTGGTGTTGCAGTTTTGTGGTTAATCATAAAGTTAAGGAACTATCCCATTTATTACTCTAAATTCTCACAAAAGGAATACTGAAAGTTTTCAAAAATAAAGGAGATCCCAAAGTGTTACTGAAATAAAAAAGAAGACATTTTGTATATCCAAACTTTGAAGATGCAATCTGTAAAAGAGCAGTGTAGACCTGGGAAAATGTGAAATATTTCTCGGTTCCAGGTCCGTGACTCTTAGGCGAGATGTCCGGTGTAATTAGCTCACCTGTGACAGTTAACCTGACTGTCAACTTGACTGGCTTGAGATGCACCCAGGAGATCAGGAAAGCACACTGCTAGTGTGTCTGGGTGGGTCACGAGGTGTGAACCTGGGTCTGTGTCTAGTGTCTGACTCTTTCTCTCTGGCACTGGTGTCTGACTCTTTCTCTCTGGCACTGCTCCACTGCCGTCTCCGAGCCACGGTGAGGTGAGCAGCACTCTCCTCCAAGCCCTTCTGCCATGAGGTTCCTGCTTTGGCCCCAGCCAGCCATGAACTGAACCCTCTGAAACTGCGAGCCAAACTAGACCTTCCAGCCTTTAAGTTGCACATGCCAGGGCTCTGTCCCAGGACTGGGTAACTTGACTAATACAGCCCCATTTCCATTTGAATGACCTCTTCCCAAACATCCTTGTTAGACTCCACACAAGGCCAGCCTGCACCCACTTCCCCATGACCATACTGGGACTTGCACAGGTGACATATGCCATACTGCACACTAGGCTAGAGACTGGCATGAAATGAAATAAAAATTGTTTAAAGCTCCCTGTGGATGAGACTCTGACTCTACATTGACACCTCTAATTTCACTTGGCTCCGGCCCAGTAAACGCACCAATGCATTATTCCCCCAGTTTCCTCTGAGATGTGGCTAAGAGGCCCAACTCCGGCTGTGGAGCACACAAATGGACAGACGTTACAGACACGATTCTGCCTTTCTGTGGAAGGCGAGGCCGGTGTTAATATTTGAGACAATCCGCGGGACTTTGTTGGAGCTTTGTACCTTGTAAAATCCGGGCTGCTGAGGGCACACTGGAACAGAGCAGTCTCCAGGAAGTACTACCTGTCCTGGGTCGCCCATCGTGGCACTTTGAGTCCTAGGTGCTCACAGCACACTGACCCAGTTAGACAGCGGCACAGCAGCTTCTAGACCACAGGGAGCCACACAACCACCCACTTCTCGTCCTCCTACCATGCTATCTGGAAGGAAGTGGGATGATTGTCCACTGTCTTGTCATTTATATTCAGTGGACTATTACTCTGCCATAAAAATAGTGAAATCTGTTCATTAAAGCAACGTGAATAACTGGACATCGAGTGAAAGAAACCAAGCACAGACAAATGCTGTGCAGCCTCCTCCTACACGTGTGCTCTCCTGCAAGCAGAGGTTACCCGGGGGGCGGCAGGGGGAGGGACGTAAGCGGAAAGAGGCTGGTGAGCGGGCACACAGGTGCAGTCAGACGGGGGAGGGATGTTCTACGGCACAGCAGGGTGACGTGGTCGACAGCTGTGTACTTCAAGACGGAGAGGAGGGTTGTGGGTACTCCCCACCCATGGCGGTGATAAATATTTGAGGAGCTAGATCTCACACGTACTTTGATCTGATCATTGCAAATTATGAACACATATTAAAATATCATCCTGTACACAGTCAATATGTACAGTTATCATCTGTCAATCAAAATCAGAAATAAGGAAGCCGGGCAGGCAGGGGATGTCAGAGCAGTCCCCTAGCCCTCCCTTCGTTTGCCCGATAGGGAGGAAATGTGTGTGTCCCTTTTCCAAGGAGACAGGGGGCCAAATTGTCCTGCTGTGACACGCAGTGATGAGCACACGCTGTCTGCGCATGTTGGAATATCACACTCAACTTGGTGAAAGTGCTGAACTAATACACGTGGGTGGAAATCAAATGCAGCTCTGCTGAGAAGGTCACCGCGGTGGTGGTTCTCCCATCGCCTTCAAAATCCAGCGCCTTTCTCGTCAGCTGACAAAATCCAAGGCCCGACCCGGCCCCTTCTCCAGGTGACACCGTGCTTCCCATGCCATGCTCCGACCTCACAGTGAGCATCACCTGCGGGAAGTTCCCGCCGAGACTTTACTCAGAGCAGGAACATCCACACTGAGCATTTGGAAACTCCCTCAGGAAAGAGAAGCCTCTGATTGCAGTGAGCTATCTCAGCAGAGACCAACCTGGACACGAGGAAGCCGACGTCACCGGGGCGAGAAGAGCCGCACGGGCTGGCCGCGCCCCCGGCCTCTCCGGAGCCCAGTTAGC